>BQNB010002412.1:0-67204 GCA_026074375.1 Tanacetum coccineum | reverse complement strand
ATATATTTTTGAGAGTGATTTTTCTTTAGGGAATTTTCTTAATTACTCTTTGAAGTATAATATTTTATAAATATTTTACGTGTATAAAACTTCCAATCAACTGCTTTTTTTAATTTGTTCATAAATATGATTTAGAAGGTGTTTTAATGGATGTTTTAAAGAGTGTCTTTGAAAATGACCATGTGTGAAATTACACATACATATGAGTCTTGATAAAAGGGTATTGAAATGTTTAATGCTTTAGGCAATTTGGCGTTGCTTTTGTAAAATAAATTGATTGCACACCAAATGTTTGATGAAATGTGTATGTGAAAATTTTAGTGACATTTTTGTATCTGTTGTGTGTAGTTGATGGAAGTGTTTCTACATGATGAAAAATGAAGAGGCTTCAGTTAACAAGCATAACATTATTGATGCGCGTGCAAGGAACATTAAGGGTAAGTGTAGTTCCATGTTTTGATTGACGCTTTTACGTGGTTTGGTTTTATTTTATTTTTTTGTAGATTTTAGGTGTTCGTAAATTGTAGAAAGTGTAATGCTTTGATGTAGTTTTATGTCTAGGTTTCTTTATACGGATAATAGATTCTTAATAAAGCTGTGCTATTTGTATGGATTTATGAGTTATAACCTTTGGAATACATTGCTTAGGTAGCTTTCATATAGTTGTGACTATTGTAATTATCGTAGTCTGATTGTTCATATATAATTAATGAAATAAGTAAAACGGAGTTTTAATCATATAGCTATAATGCATTCTATGTTTGTTAGGAAATGAACATATTAGTTACACTTGATGAATTCATTTTCGAGCAGTAGAGCAGTAGCATCATTTACTGAACTGACATAAGTTGTTATTCAGTGTCAACTTTTATATACTGCCATCTTTGAGCAAGCTTCGACCCTCCCTAAGATTAGATACCCGTCATTGTGGGGAGGGTAAAATGTAGAAGCTAAACTAATGTTAATACTTTGAGGATATTTAACGTACACCAATCTTTTTATATACGTGTTTCAGGCACCTGAAAAATGTGCGTTGCATGTTTTAGGAGTAGCAGCTCCTTAGACTATATGGAGTATCTGCTGAAGATGCATCTTTTCAGAAAAGTACCAATGCAGATTCAATTCAAGTTCGCCTTATTTATGCACAAGGTACACTTTGACGTTTAGGGTCAAACCTATTACTACCATTCAATCTCAAGGATTTTGCCATAAAACCCCCTAACGTGAAACACTTGGGGTTTGGGTCAGATGTTACTAAAGTTTTCGAGAAGCTGGTATGATATTTTTGTTTAACAGTGTTTGGAATTGCTTATATTTGATTGCGTTCTGATATTTGAATGTTGTATCATTTTATTACAGGTTCAACTGAAGCAGAAGGTGAAATAGGAGGAGAACCAGTTTCGAAAATGTAGGGCCAATCACAAGAAACAATTGTTGCAGGTGAAATACCAAATTTAACTTTTTATAGTACAAAAATTATCTAATAGTGTTGCAATGATAGTGTTGCGACAATACCAGATCCTGAAACAATTAAGGTACCCAGATCAGTAAAACATAGACGGGGTAAAACGAAGGGTAATTAATTACTATTAGAAAGATTATTGCAACTCAGTTTTTCAAAATGCTTCCATTATACAGAACCTTCCGCTTTTCTGCACTTATTTTCGGTCCAAACAGCCGCTCAAAAAGGCTGATGTTTTTCTTTATATTGTGGCTATTATTTACGTTTATAATTATTTGGTTAAAGATTTACAATTCAAGATTGCCTAGGATTTGTGGTATGCGTGGAATTTATCAAAGTCGGTTACCAAATATGCTTTAAAGCCGGGCTGTTTGGTAAAAGTTTTGTCATGTTTCTTACTCATAAATGCTCATTTATGCAGGATCGTGGATTCAATAAAAAACGAGATTATGGTATGCGGCTTCTCACATTTGGAGACCCTTCTGATCGAAGTGAGTTTCTGCTTTGCTTATTGAATTATCAATGGTGCATTCGGTGTTTGTAACTAGCTGTTTTTTTATCGTGTTGTTTTCATGTGTAGTTATTCAATTATTAATGGTGCATTGTTTCAATATGGCTTTTTTTCGTCGGAATGTTATGGGAGATTAAATGCATAGGCATAAAGTGTAATTGTTTATCTTGGTAGCTTTGGGCGGCGCTAATTAAAGTGGCGCTTGGGGTTGTTTTATGGTTTTTTTTATGAATGCTGCAAAGTTGCAGTCTTAAGGGGTGTTTGGGGCTACTGAAAGTTGCAGTTAGTCATATTACAATGCAGATATTATCTTTGCCATAACTATTTAGCTTTCAAAAAAAGAACATCTGTAAAGACATTTAATGCGCAATGTGAAAATAGATGGGTCTTTAGGAGAATGCATGTTTAGAACAACCTTATCACTGAAACAACGCATTTAATATCTATTTCACTCGCTAATTAATACAGTACATCATTTAAAACGTGCATATCTCGATCACATTGGCACTACAGATAGATTGATCATGCTGCAAAAACACATTAATGTGGCATGTGATGAAATTAATTGGGATACATATATTATCAGGTTTTGTATATGTTATTCCATAGCATTGTAATTTTTTTAAAATTACTAACATGATGGTGTTTAGTTAACGTTAAGCTTTTTGAAAACGTATAATCAATTAAGAATTAAGGAAATCATCTCATTGAGATCGTTGATGTTATTGTTGATTTTGTTGCAGCTGCTACTGCCGGTCATTGGGAAATAAAAAAGGATGAGGAGATGATAAAAATTGACTTAGCGGTCACATATGCAACTACCTTGATGGCGCTGAAGCTAAAGGTGCTAAATGTGATCATTTAGCCTCGATTTTCAGCTCAGTATAAACGTCCAGTTACCTAGAGATATGTAGTGTACCACCACGGGTAAGGAATTGTTGTTTTCTAATACCAATTACTGCCCCTTAGTTGTTAGTATACGATTTTCATGTGTCGCATGTTCCGTGTGCACAGATGATGGCTACCAATTCCGTGACAAATTAGAAATGTCATTTGTCGAGCGTCCAGAGTTATTCACACCTCCTCCTGATGAAGGTACTGTAAACTAACAGATTGGTCTGTTTTTTTGCATGTTTGTTTTTTATGTAGTTTACATTTTTGGTTTACATTTTTTGGGTTTCTTTGCAACAGTCTTATCTACACACGAGGCACCGACTGTGAGTGCTCACATGTAGCCTTCACTAGAAATGTAAGGAGGCGTTTGACAACGAGTCAGACTATCTCGCCTGCGAATGCTGCAAGGTTAATAGGGACATTTGGAGAGAACTTCAGGCCAGCTGATATTCTTGGAAGCCATGACACGTCTGACATTACCACCTTACCTATTCGTAGAATCTTTGATCGTTTTAGGAATTTGCTTACCGATAACGTTGAAAGGGACTTTGTGTCCCAGACATGTATGTATCCTCACTGATTTTCAAATCAGTATTTTAGATGCTATCAGATTCAAACAACTTCAGCAGTTAGTATGTAATATGGACTTCTTATAACATAGCTTACCTTCGTGCTTCTTTATTTTCTTAAGCTGTATCAGCCCTTGGTAAACGACCACCGTCGACTACATCTTTTCCACATGCTTATGCTGAGGGGGGAGGTGCACCACCAGCAACTAATCAGACCATCAGTATCGATAGAAATATCAGGAGGCGTCTCACAACAACTCCATCTCACAATACTGTGGATGCTACAGCGTTACTAGCACCATCTAAACTCCACGTTCACACTGGTATATAGTTTTTAATGACTTTCAGTTTCAGTTTCATATAAGTATGTACTATGCACATTTAATAACATACTTTCTGTCAGATATGATCGGTTACTTAGGAGCTATATAGCTTGCGTACTAGTCTTCGGTAAGCTTTTATGCCACATGAAGGTAAACATTTATGCCATCAGTTTAAAAATTACACCATCTTATGCTTGCCTATTTGACAACAATGTCTTGCACATTTTAATTTCTCAGATATCTCACGCACTACTATTTGCAAGTCGGCCTTACTAACAGCGAACTACGCGTATTGGTGTCTGGATAGTAACGGCTGCATTATTTGACCTGAAGCTATAAGCTTTCAACAGAGCTGAGGAAACAGGAAGGTGTCATTGTCACCTACTGCAGAATTTTTTGGTGATCATACCCAAACTGCATACATGAAAGGTAACTACTTCTTCTCTGACGCCTCTTTTTTTCCTTTGTTGGTTTGTCATAAGTAGTTTATATGTAAATATCTTTAGGGGGATGCTTTTTTGTATTCATGAAAATCCAAAAGTTTTTAACGGATAAGGTTTGGGACCATGGCCTTGATTTTGACCAAGTGTATTGTATATTTGTCATTAGTCTATATGCTATAAGGAAAACATGGACCTTTCCGCCTAAAGTATGTTGTGCATTTTACACTTCTTGGAAGAAAACTCTAAAACTTGAAGACTAGTATTTTTGGACTTTAAGTTTGGGGTGTAAGTGATAACTATTACTAAACTTTCATAAAGAGAGTTATCACTTATATAGTTGGCTTGGTATCTGATTATTTAATAAATATTTTAGTGTTGCCTCTTGTTGGAAATAAGGGGGGGTATGTGTTTAGCTTATAGAGATGGCTTTATCAGTAGATAATGGCATCTGTAATAAAGGTTAAAAAGGTATTGAATATAGTGGTAAGAAGCCGAATACGTATATCGTTGTAAAGTGTTACTGTGATAAGTTCAGAGTTATTTTGTCACATTTGGTTTACCTATTATAGATATAACCTTGTTGGGTTGAATCAATATATTTGCTTTAAGTTTTCTAAGGAAATGAGACTTATTGACAACACCAGCCCTGGTATGTTCAGTATTTTCATTTTACTTATTTTTATGTCTTTCATAAAGGTCTCAGGTATTCTTTACAGTGTGAAACTAGCTTGCTCCCCTTATTAATCATTGATTAATTCAAGACTATTGTTCCAATAAATAGAAATTTTATGAAATACTCTAATTGAGAGGTTGTATGCATAGAAAGTAGACTTCATGGGACTTTAGTTCTGTTAGATTCGTTTTCTTATAATAAGCTTTAGTCATCTCATTTCTAGATTATTGTTAGTCAATGGTGATCTAATATTAGCACAGGTTCACACTCTCATACAACCATGATAATGATTTAATGCAACGAGTCTAGAACATCTCACAAGTGAAGTGTATCATCTGAGAAAACAAAAGTAAGGTTATGGAAGAAATTGTTGAAAACTGTGATGTCGGCTCCTCGAAGAGAAAAATCAAAGACATTTGCAATGCGTTTGAGAAGCTTGATGTTGTCATCGTAGATGAAAGTGACAACAACAATCGAACGTGAAGAGAAGATATACAACTCGAAAGTGAAAACAAATTGTAAAACCTTGAACCTTTTTATATGCAGTTTATATGTCCTTTGTTCGACCTCCAACCCTTTATTGCCCAATGCCTTTATTATATAGTCTATTTTGAAGGTTTGTGTGACTTCAAACAGATACTTTGTGAAATTATGATGGTTTGTGTTGCTCACCATGACAATGTGTTCATTTTTTGCAAATAACATAATTGTAACTTATTTGTAGCATATTTCAAATGGGTTTAGTTCCTAGCACTTGCTCATGAATTCATGTCAACTTGTATATATAAGTTGAGTTGTCAATCTATTTTCATGTCAATATATATATATATATATATTATTTATATAGATAACAGATCAAAATAAAAAGACAAATATCCCGTGAGATGGATAAAAAAGAAATTTTTTTTTTTAAAGTTCTTAATAAAATTCTGAAAAATAAAATTCCACTAGATCGTGTTATGTTTGGTGCATGAAATAGTATGTGAAGGAAGTATTTTTTTAAAGTGAATATGGATACTTTTGTAGAAAAAAAAATTATGAAAAAAAAAACGTTTGTGCATTAAATCGCTTTTTTGTGCATCAAAAATTCGTTTTTGTACCCAACTTCTTTTGACTTTTTGCACTAAAATTTTATTGCGCATCAAACTATAACAAGTTGAAAATTCTGTGCATCAAAAAATTTTTGTGCATCAAATTTTATTTTTTTGCGCATTAAAAAAACGTATGAAAACTCAAAATTAGAAAAACTTCTTTTACAAAAGTTTTATGCACCAACATACTTGATTTTATGGAATTTTTTTGAAATTTTTTGAGAACTTTTTAAAAAAAAGTTTTCTTTTTATCTTTCTCACGGATATTTGTCTTTTTATTTTAACCTTCCTATATATATATATATATATATATATATATATATTTGTTGTGTGTTTTGTATTATCTTTAGTCTTGATTTCTGAATTGTGTATTTTTTTGCAGTGCAGGGTATGGAAGATAATGGTTCCATGAATAAGCCAATGTTGGAATGAGGAATGCTCTTCTTGCATGAAATGAGGTAGGTCATAATGACAGTGAATTTGTTTATTACAGTCTACACTTTTAATTGGAGTTGGAAGTAGTTTAGTTTACATTTGAATCTTATGGTTTGTTTAGGTTTTGCAAATTCAGGGTGATGTAGGTAGTCGAGGCGAGGGTCACAAATGGTATGACTATCTTCTGTCTTTTGGTACTTCAATGTCGTTGGAAGGCTGTTTTTGTAAACAATTACAGTATGTAGTTGACTCCAATGAAGTGGCTCACGGACCAGTAGACGATAATCTGAAAAGTTGCTAGCGAAAGATGAGCAATTGATCATCGTGACTGTTACTTATATGTCAAAAAATTAGCTTAGATAATTAAATTGGGGACATTATGTGGATCAGAATCAGAACCACTCATATGTAGTGATGATTGTGATTTTCATAGGTGGGAGTTAACTTAAATGTTTTGTAGAATAAATTCTTTATTATTTGACCACGATGGATCTTGAGGCAAAGCCGACATTGTAATGTGAGATGTATTGCAATTAAGGAGGTTAAGTAGTAAGTTTAAGACCATGTTAGCAGTGTAAAATCTGTATAAATTGGAAGATGGGTCAAATTGGGTCATTTAAAGTTTTTTTGTTAGTTTTTTTCGCGTTACATATATATATATATGAGTACTATCAGTTTTATGAAATTATATTTAAAGGGTTACAAATTGATTTATATTCATAAGTTGAAGATCTGGGGTATTATTTTTAGGCATTTTGTTGCATCTAAAAATCAGTGGCTGAAAGTAAATAATCAGATTTATTTTAATTATAATGGTCTTTTTGTTATGTTTTGGAATAAATGATCGTTAAGGGAGTTTGGGTTAAGCTTATTGGAAAGTTTTGGCTTTTAAAGTTTTCATAAGCTAAATAGACGTATCGTAAGGTAATGGCTATTATATTGTAAGGTTGCTTTTAGAGTATCGTACGAGATCTGGTTCTAGATACTATTGTTTAATAGGTGCTTTCATAAGCATTGTATGAGTTTTGAAAAAATATTTTATTGATGATTTTAAATGCAATATTGTTATAAATATTAAGGTTAAACTGATCTTAGATGCTGCACAAATTTGGCTGTGACTGATAACCCACTTTGATCAAGGTTAACGACTATATAAATGCACAAAATGTTTCATTTTGATTCTTATCAGCTTAAGAACTTTCTTTGTCTTTTAAAGGAAAAATATAATTAAAATGAATTTTACTTTCCAAAATTTGGAATTGGACAAAGCTTGGTGCTTTAAGCAGTATTTCTTTGTCCCATGAATTCTCTAATTAATAAGAAGATTTTTAAAATATTGAAGAAATGTCAGCAAGGAAGCTATATTGCTTAGATTGGTTTTGCTTAATGTGCCTTTGCATTGCTTTGCCAAAATATGGAAGGAAAAGTGGTAATTGCAATCTTCTCTAATGTATAAACCGTTTATGGGGTGCTTGGTTCTGTGTATACTGCAAATTTTTTGTTGAATAATGAATATAACTTTCATGAATTGAGCTATGAATATGTATTCATAATGGTATTTTTTGTTGTTTGTAGGAAAGAGGAACTTCGCAGTAAATGTAAAACGACTAATAAGAAAGCCACTTTGGTGCTATGGCGGTAGTTTTTGCAAAAGTGTTTTGATATATTCTAATATAAAACGTTCTAATTGACGCTTGATCATAAGTCCAACCCAGCCAGCCCCGATTCGTTAACCAACATACCCACCTTCCAATCTTTAGTTGCGCTTATGAGCGCTTGCATTTTGTGTTGTGTGCAGGTACCAAATACAAAAGGATGGATGACCTGACTAGTACGAAATTAATTATGAGGTTGCTAAAGGTTAAAAGTATCTTCATCCTTCATGTCTTTTCTTCTTTGTGGAGCAAAAAAGATATAATCTTTTACTACGTATAATAATTTACCATCTAATTATTAGTTATAACAACTAAATATGAAAATGATGCTATAGTCTTCTTTTTATAAAAATTAAGGCTCTATAATAAAAGTGTCCATGTGACTTTTTGTAAGTGTGAATATGAAAATGATTTTGCTAATAAACTACCACACGCTTTGAACGCAGCAGTAAATAAATGACTAGACCACTCTGCATTAGCAACATTGCAGACTAGCATGTTCTGATAAAACAAGAGATAATTACTTATAGGGGTGTTCGGGATTGCTTACAGTGGGTGTCGCCTTAGTTTCTGTACGCTATTTTCTTCTCTACTTATATGTATTTGTGGTGACAATCTAAAATACTTTGTTGTATATTGATCAGATTTGTAGCCATGCACATAAGTGCTTTCTAAAAGTCTAGAAAAGTGGAACGAATGAGCCTGTCTCACCACCTTGGCGAAAGAGAAAAGCGGCCCATCCATACCCTCTCAAAGCCCAAAACGGTTGGATTCTAACCATTACTAATAGTACTTAAAATTTATGTGCATTTCATGAAAATTTAAACTGGATCAAACAAACCCTGCTTATATCTTTTTTTTAACGGCACCCTGCTTACATATGTTACTTTATACCCATTGGTAGTTGTGATAGTGAAAACAAACAGAAAGGAGCAATTCAATAGGATAAGGGAGCAAAGCTGAGAGGAAAACGAAAATGTAAGTAACCTATAAATATTATTACTTTATAGTTATTCAAACAGTTTTGCGTGTTTAGATATTCGCACATGTAATGTGTTGTATGATCTGCTCCTTATAGTATTCGGACTATCCAGAAGCTCCAAAACGACTGAATACGAGGAGGAATATGAAAAGGCTCCTGACAATTCTGTAAAAAGGTATGTTTTATTTATTTATTTATTTTCCGAAGTAGACATAGAGTAGAAAGATTTTGCTTAGACATTAACTAATATATAACCCTTTGAGTCTAAATTATGCATGTATGTGAGCAGAATGATGTAACTATTGCATTGTAACCTGAATTCCTAGGAAATGAATGGCCATTTAATTTTAATGAATAATAAATTCATTGGAGCAAAATGGTTTGAGAAAATCACCTTTAGTAAACGTACTAAGTAATGCACAAAAGTCTAACAAAAAGTCAAGTTGACGTGTGTTGAACTTTATCTTTTGCTACTGTAAGCAAATTAAGTTGTTTTACAATGTGTTTTTGGCTCATTTTGTTTTGAAGGCAAGGTGCTTTTTGGCTCACATGAAAGGTAACAGTCGAGAATGAAAACATCGCGACCTTTTGTTTTATCCTAATGTATAGTAGTTTTTTGTATAGCCACATCTACATGAATTGAATCCACTTAGGTTTGCTTTAACTTAAAGAAGAATAAAGAGTATATGATTATGCTACAAAACTGATCTTTCCTGTTTTAAAGAGGCAAAATTGAGTCACAATGTAGGTTTAAGAGTTCGGTATACCTCATATCATACAACAAATGAAAAAAGGCCAAAATCAAAGTTTCCACTGTCTATGATTCAGTTTCATTCGTAGTAAACGGAATAGTCATCTTCATAGGAGGAAAACTTCACATGTTTATTTGTTTATGAACAATACCTTTTAGGTTGCGAGTGGGCATATTCCAATAGTTCTGTTATTGCCTATTTGACGACACTAGAATAACCTGTGGCAAAACATGTACGACTAAAAGACTTATAATTGCTTATCTGATACATAAATATAAACGCCTATCCAAACACCTCCTAATAGATTTTTACTATTTTGTGCAGGTGTTTTCGTAAGAAGTGAACTAAAGATGGGGAAACTAAAGATTCTTGGCCAATGCATCAGGATCGTGTGAACGGATAAGGGCGCATGGTTGTAAAACTTCTTTACTATGCTCATTAATTAAACTTTCGTATAAACAAGCTTCCGGTAAATGAAAGTCAAAAAAATTAACTTATGAATTTCCAGAAGTAGATGATTTCTGCAACTACTTGGAAACGTTCATAAGCTGTGTAATTTGTAATGTATATATCTATGACCTGAGAAGTCTGCTCAGGTCGAGAGTACATGGGTCATGCTCTTAAGTTGAAATCTAAAACCCGCGCTCCGCAGTGAAGCGCGGGTTTAAAACCTTGTTCATGCTTATAAGTCTAAATTTTGTGAACTGGACTTCAACCGTGAAAGTCCCAAAATCACGACTATTAAACAACAAAGTGTAGAAACAAGTAAGTAAATGGAAACACATGTATTTTTTTCAAACGTGTAATATCTTTATGGATAAGAATAAAAGAATTACAAAGTGTTGCACGGGAATAACACTTGTTGAATGACAATAAAAGATAGCAAGCAAATTAAAATATTTTGAGTTTGCTAGTGAACTTATGAGGTATCTCTGATTGGGTTACAGACCTACTGTAAGTTCAAAAGAGTAAATGCACTATAATAAATACACACAATTAATAACGTAGTGATGCACATTTACTCTTTGACCAACATTCTCTTTTATAGTAAGTATAGGGATGTCTTCTTAGTGAGGTGGTTGAGATGTGTCAAACATCCTGTGAAAAAGTACATCTTCCTTTTAATGTTTCCATTCTTGGACACATAACAAGTACTTTTTGTGAACAATTTTAATCGTTCACATACTTCACCAACTCGTACTTGCATTGACGTAATCAAAGCGCATTTTGTCTCGCTTTTTTGCATCTTTGAAAAGTTACGCCCAAACACTTAAGAGAAAAGGAGTTGAGCGATGTTCGACAGTCAAAGAGTTGATTAAGTTCATCAGGGTATTGTCAAACCCCGGTGAACCTTTATCTACTAGCGTGTTCCATTTACATGCTATCCAACTTCCGTATCAACTAGCGAGTATGTCTTTTAGTAATCTTTGACTTCTTTGACAATGCATTTGACTTGAACTCGCTGAGGTTGCTCGTTGAGTTCTTGTTAGTGAGTCTTCATGAGTTTCTCTTTGATTTCATCATCAGAGAGTCTTCTTTACGTAATCGAATTTATGTTTAAATCTAGACAAAGACCAGTGGACACTGAATTAGCCTAACAATCTCTCCATATTTGAATATAAATTATACTAAGTATAAATTATTGTAAGTGATCACACAATTTATTCTTACACATAATTTTACAGAGACAAATGAACAAAAGCTGAAAGTTTATTAAAGGATTAGATATTAGGGTTAAGTCCATATAATAGAAAAGAACTTCCCACATACTGTAAAGTTAGGTAATATGGTGGATTTGTTCACAAGTTAGGTAATGAAACTAGTTAAGTCTTTTCATTGTTACCAATTTGTTCACTAGTCACCGGTGTATTCAAAATACTTGGTGACGTGTCCGTTTATTTTTTTGTCTTGTGTTTGACTATGATGTCTTGTTAGTTTAGATGTTAGTGACTAGTTATTCCACTAACCAAAATAACAGTTGACTTATTTTCCCATTATAAAAGACTCCATAACTAACTTAATTTAACACTTCACTCTCCCCCAATTTTGGTTTTCCTGAAATTCACCAAAAACCCTAACTTTTTTAATTAAATTAAATTGTTTAAAACCTGATTGGAGCATTAAATGGACTACTTCAACCACGATTGGACTACTAAAGAATCCTTTGAGCATGAACCCTACAACAGAACAAACTCCTCTGTTAATCTTAATATTCAGACCTAAAAATCAGTCATGAAAGACCGTCAAGAAGGAACAGAACAGGAAGCTGGAGCTGATGTGAACTCTGTAGTTAATGATGTTAGTAGTTCTTGGGCTCAAAATGAAAAAGAAGCTGGTGGTTCATCAACCCAGATCAGAAGAGGAAATAGACCAAGGAATCCACCAAGAAATCTAGATCTACCTAGGATTTATGTCAAGAATAGGGGAAGGTATAAGAGGATTCATTTGGCATAATTAATGTGGCGGGTTGCAAGACCTAAGCTTTACAACTCTCTTAAGCAGAGTACCTACCCGTTGATGTGTAGTATAGGCAATACTCGAGGGGAAGGGGGAGGGGTTGATCGTTCTCTAAGAGTATAATGAGGTAGACTCAAAATCTATTTCACAAAGGTTTAAAGGTTAAGGGAAATTTTTTTATATTTTTATTTTATAAAAGCAATTTAAATCATTAGTTTAAAGAGGGTATTTTTAACTAATCTAATTATCTAATCATAAATGCAAGAAAGTAAAAGTGGTGAAAACTCGTATAACATGCTCACTTAGTCATGGATTACTCCCTAGTTACTCTACCTAATCTATTGGGTTGTCACTCCCTTACTAGTGCAATGTGAAGTATTACCTAATTCAATTGTGAGTTGGTCAGTCTCGTGCCTATGTGATCACCTAAGCAAGCGACGCCTATCGGATGTCTAGCTAACTAATAGTAAACCACACACAATAATTAATTACATAAATTAACTATCTAAGACGTAGAGTTTGTTAATTAGTCACGTTTTAGTAGACGTCTAGCTAATCTATGGTTTATAACTAGTTTTCTACTAACTAACTAACGTGCACACCACTAGCAAAAAACAATAAATCAAGTATTATAAGAAAACACAAATTAATTTAGCCTAAGATGTCAACAAGAAGAAAAGATGCGACAACCGGCAATTTTGGGTTTACATTTATTTATAAACTTGAATGTTTTATTCCAAAAAGGCAAATTTTAAACTTTACGTATAACCGGTAAGGTTATCCCGCGTACAACGAGAAACAACTTTGAACGAATTCCGTCTTTAGAATAAGTATATTCTACACATAACAAGTACATTATCATACTCATAAACATATTTTACAAGTCATATACATTCAATATTTTAACTTTTACGTAAGTCATTTAAACTTGCATGATTTTGCATGCATGCATACACAAATTACCCAACACTTCACCACCTTTTATATACTTACATAACTACACCTTATACTTTCAAAAACTACACAAAATCCCTCCCCTAAACCTTCTAGAAATCATCATATATAAGGGGAAGGTAGACAACATGTTTTTTAGCTTGGTTAACCTCCTTTCTCTTCTCATACTTGACACAATACACTAGTATGCAAATAGTAACATGGAAAACCAAACCCTCCCTATTATTCCTCCTTAGATAAGCCCACCTTTCCTTCTTTGCCAATACAAAAGCATGTGAACCCATTTAGACCATTTAAACTTACCCATTCTTTTCCTATATAAGAAACACTACCTAACTCTTATCATCACCATTCAAATAATTTTCACACTCTCTTTTCCTCTCTAATTTCGTCAGCCAACACATCAAGAACAAGGGGTGCAAGATTTATTTGGTTAAGGGTATAAAAACAAGGGTTTTGGAAGCATAAAAACTAGAGTTTCTTAGTTATTTTGGGTAATCTTGCATACTTAAGCATCCATCTTCATCCATCTTTGTAAGTATCATTATTTTCATATTTATATACATTTTACATACTTCATATATGATTTATAACTCCTTAGTATGCTTGTGTATAAGAGAAATATGTTAAAAACTTGTTTTACAACCCCTAGATTTGAGTAGATTTTTGTGTTGACTTGTGAGCTTGTAATGACCGCTTTAGGGTAACCCATGAGTAAAATCTTTTCAAAATATCTTAATATAGTTTGTTAGAAAACTTTATAAAGGTGCCTAAAGAAATCAAATTCGTTTACATTTTAAAATGAATTTTACAAGATTAGTGCGCAAATCTAAGTTCTGGACTTTGAATGAAATTATGAGCCCTTTAAGAGTGGTTTATCATTTTGAGCCAGTTGAAACTATGGTAGATAAGACCTTAACTTAAACTCAGCAAATTGGATCAAGCCAAAAGGATAAAAATTGAGTGGGCTATGACTAAAACAATTTTAGCTGAACTTTCTGTAGTAGGGACACTAGAACCTTTGTGCCTTCTAGACCAGATTTGGACCCTTTAAACTTTTACTCGATTTACGAGGCTTATATTTTTTGAAACATAACTCGAAATCCTTCGACCTAGACTTTTGAAACGTATTATTACAGTAGAAAACGAGGGAGATACGACCCCGTGAAGTTGAGAAATCCCTAATTTCAGCAAGCTATTTTAGTAACTTTCTTATATAAAACACTTGCAAATTTAATTATAAAGTATATTTTGAACTTGAAAAACCTTAGACGCAAGCATAGTAGGTTGAAGAAAATATTTATAAAACTCATATGCATTTAGTGCACTCATTGTTGTAAACCTAAAGCACCTCATTATTTAATTAGGTCGCGGTTAGGACTAGAGCTATTTAAGCACTTGCGTTATTTTTCCCGATTTTATCATTCACTAGAGGTGAGTTTAGTAGCCCCACTTTTACATTATTTATACTTGTTTTGAAATACTCGAGGTGAGAATACATTGCTCGTTTTTACATATGGACACAAGTACTTTAAACTTTTACGTATTGCCCAAGTTACTCTTTTTCCATGAAGTCCCCGGTATCATGAACCATTAATTACTTTGTGTAAGCATGAAGGCTGTGGATAGATCTCTTGGGGTTAACAACCCCCGTCCGGGTATGTAACAACCGATTATCATGTCAAACGGACACATTTCATTTAAGGTAGTACTTGAATGTTATGGCAAAACATCGAACTTCGGGGCATGAATATAAAAGACCAGGATTTGCATGCAACGTTAAGGCTTCAATGTCATGAGCTTAGTGCAATAGTAATACTTTTCTTGTGATAATGTATGTGTTACAATAGTCATACACTCATAAACCTTTTGGTCTACACTACTTTTAACGAACGTTACTGATTACTAAAACCTATGAACTCACCAACTTTATGTTGACACTTTAGCATGTATTTCTCAGGTTCTCGATAATCTACATGGTTAGCTTTTATGAAATCTCATGGTTAGAGGCGCCTGTCATGGTTGCCTCTCATGGAGATTTCTTGCATTACTTTGTTCATTTGATTACCATTTGAAATAATTTATCTTTTGTGTTAAAACTATGGATTGTACTTGGTTGAAAACTTATTTTACATAATGTATCGAATGAACAACTTTTTAAATGACTCATATAGAGGTCGTTCTTTATATTCTTATGCTTCTTTATGCTATGAAGTCACCACGCCCTGATTACCTTCTGATGTGATATTTTAGGAGTGTGACAGATTGGTATCTAGAGCTAATGTTATAGAGAACTAGGTTGCATTGTTAGGCTTAGACTATAACCATTGCATCATAACATTTTGCGCGCACACTCACTATACGTTTACACTTGCCTTTATATAAATGATGTTTGATATAACACTAAAACTTATCACAGTCTGCCGATCCTACTGGTTATTTTATTATTTGACTCCGAGTTTGAGCACTCGTCCCATACTTTTGAAACACCTACTTTTGGAACACGATTTAGTAACGCCTCATTCTCTTTACTTTTTGTGATTTGGAAGAAACATGCTCCCTTATTTTAACAGTTTATAATTTAATACTAATACATTTCAAGACATTGTGAGTGATACAATGATCACTAAAACGTTTCAAGACATTGTGAGTGATACAATGATCTCTAATACTTTTTCATGATATTGACTGATACAATGGCCTTTAAAACTTTTCATGACCTTACCAAATACCCTTTTAGATAATTTTAACACTCGTGATATTCTTTCAATCCCAAATGATGAAAACAACTTTTAAAAGCGTAACGAAGCTGAGTATTGCATCGTTAGAACTCAGTTAAACATAGCATGATCACCTATGTTTAACTTAGGAAAGATTTATGCTATACTAGGGGTCGTTATATTAGAGTTATGTTTAAATCAACATTATACGTAAATTGTTGAATATCAAACATTTTGTGAGAGTATTCACAACTTTTTTTAATTGTTTTACTCGTTTTTGGGTGGAAAGCTTGAAATTATTTTATGAACTATTTTTGGCACTGTTTTATGAACTCATTTATGGTTGATACTCAAATACTATTTTGAATACTTGCCCATACCCTTTCTCAGATACCTAATCACCGGATAACAGGAACTAAATTTCGGGACAAAATTTTCTTAAAAATGGGAGAATGTGATAACCAGCAATTTTAGGTTTACATTTATTTATTAACTTGAATGTTTTATTCCAAACAAGCAAATTTTAGACTTTACGTATAACCGGTTAGGTTATCCCGCGTACAACGAGAAACAAATTTGAATGAATTCCGCCTTTAGACTAAGTTTAATCTATGCATAACAAGTACATTATCATCCTCATAAACATATTTTACAAGTCATACACATTCAATATTTTAACTTTTATGTAAGTCATTTAAACTTGCATGATTTTGCATGCACGCATACACAAATTACCAACACTTCACCACCTTTTATATACTTACATAACTACACCTTATACTTTCAAAAACTATAAAAAAAACCCTCCTCTAAACCTTCTAGAAATCGTCATCTATAAGGGGAAGGTAGACAACATGTTTTCTAGCTTGGATAACCCCCTTTCTCTTCTCATACTTGACACAATACACTAGTATGCAAATAGTAACATGGAAAACTAAACCCCCTCTTTTATTCCTCAGATCATCCCACCTACACCTCCACAAGGCTCAATTTATTCCATTCCTTCTTTGCCAATACAAAATATGTGAACCCATTTAGACCATTCAAACTTACCCATTCTTTTTCTATAAAAGAAACACTACCTAACTCTTATCATAACACACCATTCAAAGTCAAACATATTTCACACTCTCCTTTCCTCTCTAATTTTGTCAGCCAACACATCAAGAACGACGGATGCAAGATTTATTTGGTTAAGGGTATAAAAACAAGGGTTTTGAAAGCATAAAAACTAGGATTTCTTAGTTATTTTGGGTAATCTTGCATACTTAAGCATCTATATTCATCCATATTTGTAAGTATCATTATTTTCGTACTTATATACATTTTATTTACTTCATATATGAGTTATAACTCCTTATTATGCTTGTGTATAAGAGAAATATATTTAAAAGCTTGTTTTACATACCCTAGATTTGAGTAAATTTGTGTGTTGACTTGTGAGCTTGTAACGACCACTTTAGGTTAACACATGAGTAAAAATATTTTCAAAATATCTTAATATAGCGTGTTAACAAACTTTCTGGAGGTGCCCAAAATAAATCGAATTCGTTTACATTTTTAAATGATTTTTACAAGATTAATGCGCAAATATGAGTTCTGGACTTTGAACGAAATTATGAGCCCTTTAAGAGTAGTTTGGCATTTTGAGCCAGTTGAAACTTTTATAAACAAGACCTTAACTTAAACTTATAAAATTGGATCAAGCTGAGAGGATAAAAATTGAGTGAGTTATGACTAAAACAATTTCAGCTAAACTTTTTGTCCTAGGGACAACAGAACCTCTGTGCCTTCTAGACCCCATTTGGACTCTTTAAAATTTGATTCGCTTTATAAGGCTTACACTTTTGGAAATTAACTCAAAAACCTTCGAGACATTTGAAATGAATTTGTACAATAAAAAATAAGGGAGATACGACCCAGTGAATTTGAGAAAACTCTAATTTCAGCAAGCTAGTTTAGTAACTTTCTTATATAAAACACTTGCAACTTTAATTATAAAGTATATTTTAAACTTGTAAAACCTTAGACACAAGCATACTATGTTGAGCAAAATATTTATAAAACTCATATGTATTTAGTGCACTCATTGTTGTAAACCTAAAGCGCCTTATTATTTTTTTAGGTCGCGGTTAGGATTCGATCTATTTTAGCACTTGCGTTATTTTCCCGATTGTATCATTCACTTGAGGTGAGTTTCATAGCCCTACTTTTACATGATTTATACTTTTTTTGCAACACTTGAGGTGAGATTACATTGCTCGTTTTTACATATGGACACGAGTACTTTAAAGTTTTACGTATTGCCTAAGTTACCCTTTTGCCATGAAGTCCCCACTATCATGAACCGTTAATTACTTTGTGTAAGCACGAATGCTATGGATAGATCTATTAGGGTTGCCAACCCCCGTCCGGGTATGTAACAACTGATTACCATGTCAAACGGACGCATTTCATTTGAGGTAGTACTTGAATGTTTTTGGCAAAACATCGAACTTCGGGGAAAAAAATCTAACAGTCTAGGATTTGCATGCAACTTTATGCTTCGATGTCATGAGCTTAGTGCAATAGTAATACCATTCTTGGGATAATGTATGTGTTACAACAGTCATACACTTAGAAACCTTGTGGTCCACACTACTTCTAATGAACGTTACTAATTACTAAAACCTTTGAACTCACCAACTTTATGTTGACACTTTAGCATGTATTTCTCAGGTTCTCAATAATTTACACGGCTAGATTTTTTGAAGTCTCATGGTTAGAGGCACCCATCGTAGTTGCGTCTCATGGAGATTTCTTGAATTAATTTGTTCATTTGATTACCTTTTGAAACAATTTATCTTCTGTGCTGAAACTACAGATTGTACTTGGTTGAAAACTTATTTTACGTAATGTATCAAATGAACAACTTTTTAAACGAATCATATAGAGGTCGTTCTTTATATTATTTTGCGTCTTTGTGCTATGAAGTCATCATGCCCGAATTACTTTCTGCTGTGATATTTTGGGAGTGTGACAGATTGGTATCTAGAGCCAAGGTTATAGAGAATTAGGTTGCATTGTTAGGCCTAGACAATAACCATTGCATCATAACATACTGCGCGCATACTCACTATATGTTTACACTTGCCTTTATATAAATGATGTTTGATATAACACTAAACTTGTCACTGTCTGCCGATCCTACTGGTTATTTTACTATCTAACTCTGAGTTTGAGCACTCGTCCCATACTTTTGAAACACTTACTTTTAGAACACGATTTACTAACGCCTCATTCTCTTCACTTTCATTGATTTTGAAGAAACATGCTCCCTTATTTTAACAGTTTAAGATTCAATACTAAAACCTTTCAAGACATTGTGAGTGATACAATGATCACTATAACTTTTTAAGACATTGTGAGTGATACAATGATCTCTAACACTTTTTCATGACATTGTGAGTGATACAATGGTCTTTAAAAATTTTCATGACCTTACCAAATACCCTTTTAGATAATATTGATACTCGTGTATTCTATCAATCCCTAATGATGAAAACAACTTTTAAAAGCACAAAACATATCACTAGTGTAACTAAGCTGAGTATTGCATCGTTAGAACTCAGTTAAACATAGCCTGATCACCTATGTTTAACTCAGGAAATATTTATGCTATACTGGGCGTCGTTATATTAGAGTTATGTTCAAATCGACTTTGTAAGTAAACTGTTGAATAGAAAACATTTTGTGTGTGTATTCACAACCCATCGTTTTAACTGTTTTACTTGTTTTTGGGTGGAAAACTTGAAATAATTTATGAACTATTTTTGGCAATGTTTTATGAACTCATTGATGTTTTCTATTCAAATACTTACCCACACCCTTTCTCAGACACCTAATCACCGAAAAACACAAACTAAATTTCGAGACAAAATTTTCTTAACAAGGGGAGACTGTAACAATCGGCAATTTTGGGTTTACATTTATTTATAAACTTGAATGTTTTATTTCAAACAAGCAAATTTTTTGGCTTTAAGTATAACCGGTTAGGTTATCCCGCATACAACGAGAAACAAATTTGAACGAATTACGCCTTTAGACTAAGTTTAGTCTACGCATAACAACTACATTATCATACTCATAAACATATTTTACAAGTCATATGTATTTAATATTTTAACTTTTATGTAAGTCATTTAAACTTACATGATTTTGCATGCATGCATACACAGATTGCCAACACTTTACCACCTTTTATATACTTACATAATTACACCTTATACTTTCAAAAACTACACAAAACCCCTCCCCTAAACCATCTAGAGATCGTCATCTAAAAGGGAAAGGTAGACAACATGTTTTTTAGCTTGGTTAACCCCCTTTCTCTTTTCATACTTGACACAATACACTATGGAAACCCCCCTTATTCATCCTTAGATCAGCCCACCCACACCTCTACAAGGCTCAATGTATTCATTTCCTTCTTTGCCAATACAAAAACATGTAAACCCATTTAGACCATTTAAACTTATCCATTCTTTTTCTATATAAGAAACACTACCTAACTCTTATCATAACACACCATTCAAACACATTTCACACTCTCTTTTCCTCTCTAATTTCGTTAGCCAAAACATCAAGAACAAAGGATGCGAGATTTATTTGATTAAGGGTATAAAAACAAGGGTTTTGGAAGCATAAAAACTAGGGTTTCTTAGTTATTTTGTGTAATCTTGCATATTTAAGCATCCATCTTCATCCATATTTTTAAGTATCATTATTTTCATGTTTATATAAATTTTATTTACTTCATATATGAGTTATAACTCCTTAGTATGCTTATGTATAAGAGATATGTTTAAAAGCTTGTTTTACATACCCTAGATTTGAGTAGATTTTTGTGTTGACTTGTGAGCTTGTAACGACCAATTTAGGGTAACCCATGAGTAAAAATCTTTTCAAATTATCTTAATATAGCGTGTTATAAAACTTTCTAGAGGTGCCCAAAAGAAATCGAATTCGTTTACATTTTTAAGTGATTTTTACAAGATTAGTGCGCAAATATGAGTTCTGGACTTTGAACAAAATTATAGCCCTTTAAGAGTAGTTAGGCATTCTAAACCAGTTGACACTTTGGTAGACAAGTCCTTAACTTAAATTCAGCAAATTGGATCAAGCCGAGAGGATAAAAATTAAGTTAGTTATGACTAAAACAATTTTAGCTAAACTTTCTGTCCCAAGGACAACAGAACCTTTGTGCCTTCTAGACCCCATTTGGACCCTTTAAAATTTGATTCGATTTACGAGGATTCCATTTTTGGAAATATAACTCGAAAACATTCGACCTAGAATTTTGAAACGAATTATCACTATACAAAAATGAGGGAGATAAGCTTAACACACTCTAAGTAGGATTGGCGACTTATGAATTTCCATCAGGAAACTCATAAGTACTCCAACTTGATAAGCAAGTTTTGGATGTCATTTCTGAAAACTCAAACTAAGAACCCTTATAATTTATATAAGCTTCTCCTAATAACCTAATTTCAACACCATCTCCCAAATAGTGGGAAAATGATCCTTGCCCAAATTTGGCACCTCCACGGATCGATGGATCCTTCTTCTTAGATTCATCTTCGGTTTAGGTAAATTCGCCCTATTGCATTAGATTTTAAAACATCTTCCTCTTATGAATCTCTTGCTTAAAGGTTCAACATACATGTAACTAACCTTTAGTAAATCATCATCATAATTATACAAAGAAACATTCACAAGATCTATTGAGGTAAATAACCTTAATTGGATTTCTTTCATAAAAGACATGCAAAGGTGCATTCTTTGAACACTCTCATTATAGAGCATTACACATTGTCACTCTTAAGCATACTCCTATGTTCTAGATGACTCATTCTCTCTTAAACCTACAACAACTTGTTTGCTCTATCATTTAACCTTAGAATTCCACACATTTTAATTAGGATTATGCGAACCAGAATTAAAGCATGTTAGTTGAGTCATGTTAGGCCATTTATGATAAGATAATACAAATTTTATCTTTGCTACACTTCATTAGGCAAATATAGGAATTCTATTTTGTCTAACATGAGAATGACTACTGGAGAATCTATTGCACTAGAAATTCAATTTGACCTAACGGTTGAATTGCTTCCAAGAGTGAAGTTGGGTTCGTGGTATAACCCGTAAAAATGGTCGTGTTTAGCCTGAATTGAGCACCACTAGTGATAGTCTCATATTCATTCTCTAATTTGATTAAATGCCTCTTCCTAAATATGCCTAATGATAGTCTACATCGATAGACTTTGTATTTCATTAGGAGTGCACACTAAGCAAGTAGAAATTAGGTTTCTCCTTAGTCAATCTAGACTACTTGCATTTCACATATGTGCTTTGAAGGTTCAAGATGATAACGTGCTCCCACGTAATGCAATTATATGCTTTCATGTTTATCTTAATGCTCAATGTTTATTTGCTTAGCTATTGAATGCATGTTTGTTGTAAAAGCGTTTGCCTTTTTCTAGCAATTTAGATAAAATATCTCTTAGTTTATCTAAATGACACATGCTCCTAAATGCTAAATGCTAACATGTTTTACATGATGCTTACATTTAAAATTATCATGTTTTGTTTGCGTCATCTTACATGACTTACATGTTAATTGTGCACCTACACTATGTTAGGTTGATGTATGACAAATAAGGTTTAGATGTCATACAGTCTTACACATTAATCTTGTTGATTATTGTGTTGATGCATGCTTAGATAAACTTGCATGCTTATATCTATATGTCTTATACATTTATGTATATATTTTCTCACACTAGAATATCTTTCTTCGCGTCTGAGTCACTAATCTAAATTTTCAAAAGAGTCGCAAAATGGTCTTAAATTTCTTAGAGTCTTCACTCACACACTCCTTTGATCATCGTCTCGCTTTCTTCCAAATCATCTACTCTTTTGTCAAGTAAAGCTTAGATACAAATCTCACGCTCCTCCAAGTAGGTTTGACAACTTAAATATTTCATCCAAAATATTCAAGTATTTTTAACTTGCGATTGCAAACGTTAAAGGTCATATCCGAAAATCCCTATTCAAGCCTTTTAACAACATTAGTTAAAACGCTCTCCATTTCTCTTCGACGAAAACATTCTTTCTCTTCGACAAAAACATTCTTTCTCTTTGACGAAACATTCTTTCTGTTTGACGAAAACGTTCTTTCTCTTCGACGAAAACCTTCTTTCTCTTCGATGAAACATTCTTTCTCTTCGACGAAAATACTATTTGTTTTTCGATCACACCTCTTTCTTCTCACTCAACCACGCCTCTTCAACCATAGAGATGGCTAATCTCTTTCCTCCACTATTTCCGCTACCACCTTTAAGACAACTGTATACCTCGTCGTGTGATTGTTTTATGAACATTCGCAATGCTCGAGAAGAGCTACATAACTTTGTCAGTGTAGTTTATCGTACATTAACCACCATCCGTCTTGACATTGTCAAGCTCGTCGCCTCCATCTTTGTTTGTTTTCTTCTCTATTATTATTATTATTATTATTATTATTATTATTATTTTTGAGTATGAAACATACCGAAGATACGTCACCATTTCCTTCAAGACTATGTCTAAAAGGAAACATCTCCATTCGAAAAGGTTGCGTCTGAAGATAATAATGTCGACATTCTTTCTTTACCCCTCAACCGCGAATCGTTAAATTATATTCGTCTAGGTTTAGGAATGATGTAACACATTCCGTAAATTGGTCTCTTCTTTTCTTCTAAGTCTCAATTCTAGTCTATGTTCCATTCCGTGTCGTGACAACCTAATTACTTCATCCGAAGTATTTTAAGGATTTTTAATTAGCGAAATGCAAATTAAAATGTCACTCCATTTGAAAATTTTTGTCAGCAACATCTCTGCTGGTGGCGGTCCCCATAAACCAGGCGCCCCCCTGATCAAAACAGGCGCCCCCCATATATATATAGGACCACCAGCAGCAGGCTTGAGATATCTGTCATTTCTTTTCAAAGCATTAAACGAACAACCCCTCTCTTTTCTGCTACAAGCTGACGTCTACTTTACTCCCAAATCTATGCCCAACATCTCTCTAAAGATTAATGGGTCATTCTCTTTTCTCAATTCCCATAAGCATTGTTGCTTATGTTGTCAAGATAATTTCATAATGAAATGTGTCTCATTCTCCAACACATTCTTTACAATCGGTATACCTACAATCTATCATTACATAATAAATTCCCTCAAATATAAATCTTGCTCCTCACATCTCGTAAACATCTTTTCTCACCTCAAATGGTCTTTTCACTTCTGAGCGGTTTCTCTTTTTCTTAATAGTCGTCTCACTTCTAATAGTCTTTTTACTTTCGACATTTCTTCTCACTTCTAAACGTTCCTTTTCACTTGTAATAAGTCTTATCTTCTCTAACGTTTCCTCTCACATCTAAACATTTCTTCTCTTTTAATAGTCTTGTTACTATTAAAATTCCTCCTATATCTCTCCTAACTTAATTATTTCATCTGAAATATTTAAGTAATTTGCTAAATGCAAATGTCACACCTTCGCTAAACTTTCTATTTTCTAGAAACTAAAGAACACAAAGAAGATATTCAATCTTCAAGTGTTATTGAGTCACCACATTATTGAGTCTCTCATTATTCTTCCACCATGAAAGAACTACCACCTCATTTTACATACCCACCTTTGTTCCTCAACATTGTCAACCAACAAAACACCAAACAAACCTTTGAATTCCCAATCATCCACCTTTGTTTTGATAGGATCACATGCACATCAATTGTTAGTGCAAATGATATATCAATCTTTTCTATCAACCTCTCGTCAACACGTTCCTTCTTTAGTATCGCTCATCCTTTCTCACTTCTCGGCTCTATGGAATCATTTTCATTCACATCCAAGAGCACATCGTCTCCATCCTCGTCTTATTTTTCTTTTTATCCTTTTAAAGTATATATATATATAATTTTTTTTGACATATTTCGCCAAGATATTAAATGTCATTCGTCTACTTTTAAAAGGTCATTTTCATAATATTTTTGTGTTAATCAATAAACGAATCTTATTCTCGTTTATTAAAAGTCGGTCTAATCTTTGTCCTTAAACATATGTCTTGAGTCTTTTAATTATATCATTTAGATTGTTGATTTTAAAATAATGATTGCATGTGTCTAGCTTCTAACTTTCTCTTAAAGTGTCATACTTTAGAATACTAACGCTAAAAATGCATGTCTAGTCTCCCAATAATATCTTGCTATATATATGTGCGTTTGTCTACTAACTTTATTTTGTAGCACACATCCATATCTTGATTCCTAGGTGCCCCAAACAAGGGGGAGCTTATACCGAGGGGGAGCACTTACAAGCGTCCTACTCATTTAAATTGAATTCATCGAACGTCTTAAGTTTTGATGGAAATTTATTTGAACCATGGATCCGCTAGAGTCCCTTTTCAAGGAATAGGGATGCAATAAGCAAAATGTTTATATCATTTTATAAAAGTGTGAGGTTGATTTAAAAATTTCCTTTTATCATTAAATGCATTAGTTTTATTTATTGGCATACCTTGAAGTGAATAAATTCGAAATGAAATTTTATAGATAATTACTTGTTTAACATTAATTTTACATTGAAGTTTTTATATTTTGTGATTATGTCAAAACGTAAAAGATGTGAAAAAAAATTAGTAATGTTCTAGGCTTATATTTTATCAAATCAAGTAATATAAGTACAATTGATTAGACTTTTTGATAAAAGTATTTTATATTAAATAGTGTGCTAATCTTTATAAGTATTTTTTAATTACGACTTGTAACCATATCAATAGTTAAAGGAGTTTAGTTGATAAGACCTTCATTTTTATTGTAAAAACTTGTACAAACTTCTGCGACTTGTACTTTTTTAGATATAAAAATAAAGTTAGAAAATTATTAAGGCCATATTTCTTAAACTGTGTTAACCACAGTTGAAACTAAAGTCCCCAAATTCATTAACTGTTACCTAACCCTAACACAATTCAAAAACGTAATGATCTATTGATGTTCTTCGCATCAAATTGGTTAACTCCCCTTGGAGATATTTGATGATAAAGTAGTTTATGGTCGATGAGCACTTATTGTCCACGATTAAAGATAAGTTACTGCCCTTCAAAAATAGCGAAATTATGTTTAGGAATAATGTGTTTGGTCAGTGGTTAGATATTACAAATAACCCAAATGATAACCACTTGTTAAAATATGTTCTTTAACACCAAGTGTTTGTCTCACAACCAAGTATTGAGTGTCCGCCAATGGTTTTCAACATTGGTGATCACTAACTTTATTTTGGTCGGAATGAGTTTTGTTTAAGTACACGATTTGGATGTGGTAATGTATCTACAACATATAGTGAGAAAATCCCTTTTTGTGACCGGGTGTTTTCACAAAATAAAAAAACATAAGAAAAAGAAGAATGTAAAGGGCAAAGAGCTTTGGGAATTAATTTGTAACGAAAAACTGTGGGCTAAATTGAACGATTATGATGTTGTAAGGGCTTGTTTACTATTTGTGGAGGAGGTTGTATTTATGGGACGTGTTAGGATTGATAAAAGTGACGATCTTATTGAGATAAATGTCTTGTAATAAATAGGATAATAATATTGTGTAATAGGGTAAGTGAAAGGCTTGTGACTAAAATAAAGTCACACGACTAGGCTAAATAGAAAAGCTACAAAATAAGGGTTAAATGGTAAATGTTATAATAGTCAAGGGCTTTTTTGCTCATTATTGTAATTGGGTTATAATACCCCTCCACCACCATCATTTGTGTGGTGGGTCGCTTGGTTATTCTTATCTAATTCTATATATTTACTTAATCCTCCTCCTCTCTCTTTCTCTCTCTACTTTCTCTCTCTAGACTTATCACTATATTGCTTATTGATCCTGAATTCAGACCTAACAAGTGGTATCAGAGCTGCACAGGCGATTTAGTGGTGTTTTGGTGGAGCTTATTCGACAGCTATTCGCTGGCGGCTTTTTTTGTGCTTTATTTCGAGCTAATTTTGGTCTTATTTCGTGCTTATTTGGTCTAGATTTATGCTGTGTTATTCTGTCTATTTTCGTGTGCTTTTACTGATTTTCAGCATATTTTGGTCAAACTGCTTATTTTTGGTCAAACAAGTCAAAACAGCTTATTTTTGCTTATTGAGCTAATTTCTGTTGTGTTTTATACAACTGAAATTGTATACTTACGGTTTTATCGTAAGTGTCGTGGCAAATATAAGTCAAATTCTGCTTTTGGAGCGTAATTTTCCAAATTCAGCAGTGTGCAGTCAAAATTCAGTATAAATGTTGTTTCAAAATTTCAAATTAAGTAGGTCAAGTGTTACAAGTGATCAAAAACTCAGTTAATCTGTTGCTAATGTCATAGACTCAGTTATATTCATATTTTTTTTAGATCTAAGTTTAATCTTGTTGCGTGTTCAACCTTTTTCCAAGTCTTAAAGTTCTATAACACAAGCAGTTTTTGCATCGTAGATCTTTGTTTCTGAATTACAAACTCGGAGTCTTGTAAACAAAAAACTTAAAAGTAGATCTCAGATTTTTCATTGAGTTAAACTATAGATCTGATCAACACTACACGACGTATAAGTTCTTCATTGATCTTTGTCAAAAATCAATCTCAGTTTGATATCGAGAATCAAAATAGGAAACAAAACTTGGTCAATCTCGGATCCAAAGTTAATCTCAGAACATTTAAATTTCGGAACACAAGAATACACAAAACTCTGGAAATAATACGGACATTTTCACCAAACAAACCTCAAATCAACCTCATCATAAGATCTCAGATTATCTCGAGTGTGTTACAACAGTTCCAAGACCTTTAAAGATCCAATAACACAACAAGAAAAATCATCATAGATCTTAAAAACTTTCAAGAAAGACAAATGTTATCCATTTTCAGAAAACCCCCCCCACCCACCCCTCCCCCCTTGATCATCAAAAGGAATCTAGAAGTTTCATTGATCTCAGATTCGGTTTGGCTTGTATCTCTTTTGAGATATAAAAAGATCTATTAAGACCTTTTCACAACAAAACCACAACATCATTGATTTTTTTTAATCATAAACTTCTTTAAATTTTCGAATCACTCAAAGACAAGAACAAACATAAATCTGTTTTGCTTCATCTCAGATTCGATTGAACGACAAACAAGATCGAAAAACAAATAAATCAACGAAACTTAAAACGAATCAAACAAGATCTCTGTTAGGGTTTTTTTTTCGTGTATCTTTTTCAAGTCAAAAGATCTATCAAGACCTCATATCGAAAACCCACCTCATCATAGATCCAAATGTTTTAAAGCCAAGCTTCTTGTTAATATCCAAAAATCAAAAGAAAAACAAGATCAACAAAGTGATCAGATCTTTCTTTTTGTTTCATCTTTGTTTTTATTATAACAAAATCGTAAAACCACAACATAATCAAAACTTACCGTCTTTTGAAGGACTCGTCTTGTGTTTGTCGTTTCAAATTCAACACCAAAAAAAACCAAAGACGATTTGTGTAAGTGTAGGGTTGTTGAGCCATAGTGTGTTCATGGGTTGTGAAGCCTTGGATCTGTCGTGTGAGGTAAATAGTCTTCAGAGAGTGAGTATAGTAGTGTGTGTGTTTTTATCATATAGAAAAAGAGTGGCGTGTGTGTGTTTGAAGGTAGGGTTAGGGTTTGTTTAGGTGACTATGTGTATTTTGAAGAAAAGAGTGGCGTGCGTTTTTGATATAAGGCAATTAGGGTTGTGTCATTTTTATCCAGGGATTTCAAGATATATGGGCCTCTATCAGATTTTATGGACCAAACATGTATAGGTTGGGCTGCGTTTTTTGTCAAATGTTTGTGAGCTAAAATTGTTATATTGAGTTTTGATATATTTTTGGTTCGAGGTGCTAATTGCGAAAAATAATTCGAGCGTGCTTGATATTTTGGATTGCTGTTTTGGATAGAATATCATTTTTTGTGTGACAGGTTTTCATAATTTTTGGTAATTTTCGGTTTTATCGATCTTGTTCAAGATACGTTTTCGGTCTTAAAAAGATTTTAATCAATTAAAATTGTTCAGTTACGGTTTTATCGTATTCCTGACAGTTTGTGGTGATTGGTATTGTTAGGGTCGTCCCCGGTGTGTTAATTTGGTTTGAATGTTTGGTGTTTGTGTTGAAAATTTCTTGGGTTAGTTTTGAGATATCATTTGTGCTTATTTTTGTGACAAATCGAAAAATGGATTCGAAAGATATGTTATGTTCGTTCTCAGGTATAGGGGAGAAAATTGTTGAGTTCGATAAGCTTTAGTAAAACGGACCAAAAGAAATTTACTGATTTGTCAATGAAAATGATAATCTTGAATATGTTTTGCTTTTGAATTGAGAAAAGGGCAACTTACGAGAGAGAATGACAGCTGGTCGAAGAAGAAAAAACGTGTTTTTGTGTCTAAGATAACTTTCTCGAACAAATCTTAGCTCTAACCGACAAAAGATTTTGAGAATGCTGAAGATTGAATTATTCAAAAAAGAATCAATTTGATTCTTTTTCTGAACTTGAAAATAAATCGGGGAAGAAAAAGAATCTTTTTGAAAGCGAAACATGTGTTTATCAAATAAAGATTGTTGTGATGCTGGAAAAGACTTTAGCAAAACAAACAAAAGAAAATTCTGATTTGTTGATGAAAATTGATAATCTTGAGAATGCTTTCGCTGATGAAGTAAAAAGGGTAACAACGGGGAAATTAAATGTCTTCGATAAAGAAAATTGTGATTTTCGATCAAAAGTTACTCATCTCGAAAATGTTGCTAATGACAAAAAGCTTTTGATGATGTCAAGCTTGAGTGTGAACTGAACAAACTATATATGAGGGTATTTTGAAAATCTTGAAAAACGCAAAAGTTGTTCTTGAACGATAATTGGCTCGTATGGTTGATGTTCTAAAGCTTAAAATGGATCTATTTTTGAAATGAAATAAATTCTATTTGAGGGAAACTCAAATGAAAAAATCTGAAGGAAAGTCTGTGCAAACTAAGTTTGATAAACATTCAATTTTGGGAAAACCACCAGCTGATAAATTGTTGATAAACTCTCAAATTTCTAATATATGGTTACTCAAAAGTTGATGTGCAAAAGAGTTTGTCAATACCCGTCATACTCAGTCTTTTTTTTTTTTTTTTTCCCTAAAGATGATAATTAAAGGAAAATTTTTTTAAAAAAGCTTTTATACAATTTGCTTATTTGGAATCTAATTGGCATATCAGATATTCGTTCTTGTCAAAAGAATAAATGATGTTGAGGACTTCATATATTGCTTTAAAAGTGAAGTTTGATTCTCTTAATCGGCAAAAAAATGGAACATCAATGTTTCAAAAGCTTCAAAACCTAAAGAACGTGTTTTGGAAAAGGTTCACACGGGTGAATCTTCAAAACCGTTTTCACAAAGGGTTTCTCAGTTTACAACCTATTCTTTACAAAAAAATAGGAAGTTTTCTAAGAAATCTCAACGTTTTGAAACATTTTCTCCTCAAAAGGGTTTTAAGGCTAGATGCTTCACATGTAAGAATTCAATTTTTGTAACAATCACATCTCGTGTTTTACAACGGTTAAATCATGTGTGGAGGTCAATTAAGAATCTCAAACATTTTGGGAGCTTCTAATTTCGCAAAAGAGTTTTACACCGCGGTTAAAAACAAGTCTGGAGGAACCAAAGCAATGTCATTCGAAAATCTTCAAATATTCCAAATCAGAATGCTGTCTGATGCAAAACAAGCAATGTAGGTTGCTTAAAAACCATCAAACAGAAAGTAAATTTTTCACAACGAAAAAATTTTCAGAATGTTTCATCAAATGACACTAACAAATGGAAATCTTCTGTTCAACATTTTTAAAATCCACATGAATCAACGAGTTTTCAAAAATCAATGGAGTATCATGTGGAATTTTAAAATTCCATGATTCCACGAGAGCTATTTTTTAAATGAGAACACCGGTTTCAAGCCATCGTTGGAAATCAACATCTTTACATCGATTGACACAACTTTCAATTGGTTTTCAGATTATTTGGTAAAACCCATTAAGCACCGTGATTAAATGGGTTCCAAAGGTTGTTGTCTAAAATTCGATGTCATTGGTTTGTAATCATATTTCGATTGCAACGTGCTTTTAATAAAAGGAAAATGTACGGTTTTTCAAGCATTTAGTCTTACAACGAAAGTAGAAATCTTTGTCGGGTTTTGTGCTATTCAAATAAAACATTCAAGTTTGTAGCTCAATGTATATGGTTTGTATTCATATATCAGATTGCCAAACCCGGACTTTAAATAATAAAGGTAAATGTACTTTCGGCTTTTATCCTTAACAACGAAAGAGAATCTTTCGGTCTTGAGTATTTCAAATAAAACTTTCTCAAAGTTTTGTATCTCAAGTCATTGGTTGGATATCAAATGTCAGATTTCCAACCGGTCTCTTATAGATAAGGGAATTGTGTACGTTTTAGTGCGCTTTACCTTCAAAAAAAGAGAAATCTTCTTGTTTTTGAGCAAAAATTATTTCACACTTTTCATAAAGTTTTTCCAAAAATCGTTTTCAAAAGTTTGACTCCAGAAAATGGTTTGTTATTTAAATTTCAGATAAAACCGGTTTTCAATAAAAGAAAAGTGTACCGTTTCAATGCGCTTTATCTTTAAAGAAGAGATAATCTTATTTGTCACAGAGTAATTTTTTATCAACATCTTTTAAAAAAAGTGTGCTCGGGACATACGACTTCTAAGTAAATGTCAGCTTAGGACTCATTCTTCAAATAAAGGAAAGTGTACATTTTTGTACATTTATCCTCACAACGGGATGTTTTCTACTTCTTGGGTACTTGTTGCTATTTCATTTAAGATATTCAAATCTTGGCTAAGCAAAAATGGTATACAAATGAAAATGTTTGAACAAATGAATAATAATAGATTTAAAGAAGTGTGGTCATAAGTATGTTTATATCGCTGAGCGTGCAAATGGTGATGGTTGTGTCGGTTACGACCGTTTCTGAAATTACTAGGAGGAGGAGTGACAATCTACTGAGCCATACGTTTTAGATATTTTATATACTTTGACGAACTATTTTTACAAATTTGTTTAGAAACTTCCAAAGGTTCCAAATCGATAATCCATGCTTTATCCGTCTTGTCTCCAATGTGTTTTCAAATTCTCATACTAGCTATTTTAATCCATTGATATCAAAAATATTCATTTGGTATTGCTATTTTTGAGGGGGAGATTTTGGATTAGAAATGTGATCAAGGGAAGGATAAATGCTTATAATGTGTTGAATATCAAATGATCTAAAAGAATCAATGTGCAATCAACTTTTTCCTTCAATGTGCAATTTAATTGTGGACTATCATGCACATGTGTAGGGGGAGTCAATTTCTCAAAGGTGAACTTTCAAAGTGTTAAATGTTTTGAATTTTATATCAAAACACTTTGATTGATTTTCAATTGGTTTTTGGTTTCGATCTTAAATACCCGTCAAACCAACTACCTCACGTGATCAAAGAAGTTATAAGAGGTAAGGTTTGGGTTTTTATCAATGATCCAACCAGAATCTGTGGGATCTACCCAGGGAACATTCCATAGATTAAATATAAGTCCTTAGGTATGTTTGGAGGTGAATGTGAATGGGAATAATGTTAACTAAGGCATGAGGTTTCATCGAAATCAATCAACAACTAGAGATAATAAGGACGCGTTATGTTTAAATTGAAGGGGTGAAGAATGAAAAGGAAATGTTTGGATAACGGGGTGAAAGATACCTCACTAACTTTAGGCAGAAACTGGGTCAATAATAATGTATCGAATATCACAAAGATGAATATTTGGTATTGAAGAAAGGACATCATGGACTCCTAGTGATGCAATGTAAACCCCTGTAGGATTTCCTAGTCATTAATGTATTGAAGCACAAGATCATGACAACAAAGATTTAAACATTTAGATACTTTTTATTAAATGAACAATGTGAGGCTATCAATCATTATGCATGGAAAATAATAATGGATAGCTTACCTAATTTTGACTAAACTAGAGAGATTTTTACTATAAGGATTTGCACTGTTGAGGGCTTTCTTTTGAGCTTTTTTACTTCTTGCCCTTATACTTAATTAAATTTAAATAACATAGTCTTTCGAGCTAGACTTTTGTCTGTATCTTCGCGGGACCGAAGCTTCTTTGTTTGGTCCATTTAGGTGAACTAACAATCTCCCAATAGTTGAGGTCATGAGAAGTTAACCGACCTTGTCTCTTTAGCTCGTTGTTGATGGGGTATACTTCTCTTTGTTGTGCTTTGATAATTCAAACGTTAACACCTTGATCTTGGATCTTATGAATTTGATGTGATGACTTGTTACTTGATCTTTGAATTGTTTAAGGCTTTACTTCTCTGAATTTTTCTTTGTGATCTCCTTTCACTTAGACTTTTGCATACGCTGATTTTAGGACTCACAGCTCATATCTGTTGGATCTTTGAATGCTTTTGATGTTGTCTCTTCTTCCAGTCATTGTAACTTTTAGAATTTGAAGAAGACATTGATTCTCAGAGATTGTGGGAAGCCTTGGTATGAATTTCTTTGATTATTTCTGATACTGTGGTTGGGTTTGAAGCATGTGTTTGCATCGGAACTTTTGAGTTCATCATTAGCCATGATATAACATATTTAGTTCACAACAAAAACATTTTTGTTATGTTAAAATCCACTTAATGTGTTCTAGAGAAAATCATTTGAGAAACACACAAGGTGTTTTATATTTGAAGGGGACCGAGTATAGACGATACTCAATCTGGTGGTTACATTATCCTCTGATTCCGTGGAGGATTCAATTGATTACTGTTATGAATACTGCTCTGTGTATCAGATAGATTAATTCAATAGAACCTTCTTGAAGGTTTTCTGGCAAGTGAAAAGCTAGTTCCTCTAATTCTTAAGTATCAGATTCCCTAATGTTCGCCGTTCTCTGACCAGATGTCTCGAAGACTAAAAAACTATTAGTATTTTACTAATAGATTGGTAAGAGTGAGTCAGTACAGGTTACATCTGCTGACTATACAGTATAATTCCTTTTTAGCGTTTACTTCGTAATACAATTAAGCTGACCGTGAAGGTGCTGTGGCAAAAATGATTTGAAAAAATTCGATGTGCTTATAAAAATCTGGTTTGGGGCACAACGAAAGTTTAAATCAGTATGCTTCTGATGATGTTTTGAAATATATTCCCGAAAGATATGAGTGCCTTGGAAATGCCAAAACTTCGTACAAGTTACATTTATGGAATCAACTTCACTTGTGGGGCGCAGTCCGAAGGACCAGCATGAGCATTCTTACGAATACCCTGGTGGTACAACTTACTCCTTTCCTCAAGCATTCCATAAGAGCACTTTCCGAACATGAAACCAAAAGATTCTTTGTCATTTATCAAGATACTTGTGTTATAACACTAACTTTTGAGTACCTTGACATTTTTGATCATGATTAACACTTATGCTACCACTACACATGGTGCGTCGATAATCGAAAGAGGTTTAGCACATGCTTGGATAGGACTTTAGCTTTTTAGAATCAATCGTTTCATTAATGATCCGGTTGACATGTTTAAGTACATTCTCTCCACCGATCAAAATTGTAGAATCTTGTGAATGTTTTATGTTCTTGATGGTCTTAAAATGTATCAATATCCCCTCTAAGTTATGTGTGTTGAAAAATAGCACAATTCATGTGAAGCAATTGAATCAAGTCCTTTAGAATACTAGACAAGGATTGTTACGCAATCTGTCTTGAAGTGTAAGCGGTTGTCGTGTCAATCTTGCATTAATAGTAATCAGAAACAGTGCGTCCTTTTGAACTGCAACAATATGTGTAGTATTCACTGTTTCCCCTCTCAAACATGACCCGTGTCACTGTTTGATTTGGTTACACTCACGACATGTTTGATAAAACAAGTTGTTTATGAGAAAAACGGTTTCGGGGCTTTGACAACTTTCGTGTCTGTGGAAGAAGTAATGCACTGTAAGTACATGTAAAATCTATGGGCTAAGATGGGGTTACAGTCTGAAATAACTGCAAGCCATACTACTAAATAATTTTTTTTTTTTTTTTTAAAATTACACAATGATACAATGTTGTTAGCGATTCAAAAAATACCAGATATCCCTTGGAAACCAGCCTTTCGATCACTATTTGCAATTCAGATGAAACTTGAGATAATTAGTAACTTTTGATCTGAACTAAACGCTCGGGGTATGTTCCTATAGGACAACAATGGGTAATCACTATCCATTGTTAAAGGACAGGTTTCATAACAAACCAAATTGTCGTAAAGTTGGGTCTACACTGTGGCTTAACACTACCCAACAACTTTTTTGGTTCCAAGATGTTCTTAGTAGTGTTCACACATTATGTTTAATGGTTGCTTTCCATAACTTTTAGTATGATTCCCATTATGTTTGACCTGGGGGGTTTTGGTATTCACAGACTTAAAAGAACGAAAATCACAAATGATTATGATCAAAATTCAAGTTCCTATGTGAATTGTGCTCTCCCTCGCGTTCTCACTTTTGACTAGGCCAGATAAGATGGTTCGAGTGTCGCTTCTTTGGCATAGGTTTGCGAGGTAGTGGCAGGTTTGGTCTCTTGTAGGCAGATTAACAGAAACATTAGGCTTTTGTTTGTGTGCACTGGTGGTTTTTGTGTGGGTCTAGTTTGAAGTCCTGTGCGGGTTCTTGAAATGTAATGGCTTTTTCTTAGGCATCGGGGTATGGTTTCAACCCAGTTGGGCTCTTTTTGGGTGGTGTGAAAATATACTTAGATACTACGTTGATTGGTAAATGTCCTGAGCTAGTACTTTGGGTCTTATCAGAGGTTGAAGGTCCACTACTTGTTATCAGTCCTTGGCTTTCAGCTTGGTATTTTCTGCAGTGTAGGCACTTATAGTTTTCTGTGTTCGCAGTAGCGTGAGTGAGGTTTCGCTTTGACGGTGATCATTACCGCTTTGAAAAACTCACGTGTTCTACCTGAAGGCATCTAGCTGAATCTGAGGGAGGTATTTGTATCTTTCAACTGAATTCTGTCTGTTTCGAAAGGTCGTTGGTCACAACGTACCTTTAGTGGAACTACATTCAACCATTCTCGTGATGTTTTCTGAGTTTCTAAATTCCTGATAGTGTCATCTTTCCCTTGATGCTGTTTCTGTAAAGTGTGTAATTCAAATTTGCAGTGGAGCCACTGGTAGTGTCTATGCAGCCTGTTTATAGTTTGAAATTTAAGTTGTAAATCAATATGGTTCATTTGTATATGAGAGTTACGTTTCTCAGATTCCAATGACCATCTTTTGTGGTTTTAAAAAGACTTTCAGCGTTCAAGTTCAAGAACTTTAGTGTGTTCCCGGTCGCATGCAGATCTTAATATCTTCGCCAAAGGCACATATCGAACTAGGGGGCACAACAATATGGATAGTAAGCACAATCTGACGCAGATATCTTTTTTAAACACACAGAATTAAAGAGTCATTTTTGATTAAAGATTTTTCTTTCTATGGTAGGTTTTGGTTATCAGAACACATTGTTCATATTTCCGCTCCAATTCATCAAAAATTTGTTCATATTCTCTTATCTCTTTGAAAAAATGTTTCATTAGCAGCTTGGATATGTTTTTTGAAATGGTCGTTTAAAAGTGGTTTACCTGTTGGTGTTCAACAACCTGTTTTGCATAATCAAAATCACCATTCAGAAACATAGTCTGGTATGTTGTTTGTTCTTTCTTTTATGATACCTTCAAATATGAAGAAAAAGCAGCATTAACATTTCGAAGACTGGCCAGAACTTGACTTGGAGGTCGACTTTTACGAACAAATGGTGTGACAGGGGACTATTTGGGTTACATTGTTTGACTAGCACGTTCATTGGAAGGAAGCCAATTCGTGTTCACGGACTAGTTCCTGTTGAGGAACAAACTTAAGGGCATTAAGCTTGTCATAGAAACCGTTTGCGGGTCTAACATGTCCTGGTTTTTCGTGTCATCTTTTTCATGCTAACCACTTGGTGATACAAGTCCCTTTTCACTATCCCATATACTAAGCGGGTGGTGAAGTAAGATGCAAAAGGGTTGTCAGCAAATTCATACAAGCAGGTTGAGCACGTTTGGCCATATAACCTAGACCTGGGTTACGGGTACCTAGGAGGTCCTTGTGCAAGTCAGCGGTTGCCATTTTTGGTTTCTTAAAAAGCATAGGAATAGTTTCTGTTGGCATGTTAAATCTTTGCAATATAGTCTCTTGGAATCTTTGTTATCATTCTTTAAACTAACGATTTCATCAAGTTAACTATTGTAGATCCTTTTTCCAGATAAAATCTTTTCTTTTTAGGATTGTAAAAATGCAATTGATTTCTTTTCTGAAAGGAGTGGATTTAAGCAATAGTTTCTTGCAACAAGTTCAGCGTTTGCGCTTGTTTCGCTGATTCACAGGGCTTCGTTCAGTCTAACTTGTGTTCAGTCGAGTTTGTCCTTTTGGGTATTTGACGTTATATTTCTTGCTTGCATTGAGGAAAACTATTTTTTTAAGGTCTCGTACTTCTAAGCATTTTTCTTGGTTAACCTTAGCATGTCCGTCTAGTTGGGTTTGCAAGTCAGTTAATATGGCAATCATAGAAATTTTATCAGATGTGTCAGCAGATACCTCAGTTGGAACATTTTGGGCTTCGGTGTCAAGAAGATACTGTGATACGAGATCGTTATTGTCATCAATCTCAGTCTCAGAATCGGGTTTAAATGTTCTTCTGGTGCTATATTCCTGATTCAACTGATTAATCCACATTATCAAAGATTGGATTGTCATTGGAGTGTTACCTCATTGACTTGACTGTGGTTTGCACTAGTGGATGAAAAGTTGGGCTGGGGGGGGGGGGGGGTGGCCATGAAAGCGACTGCAGCTTTGGCCTTCATCCACGTCTGTGTCTTATGCTCCGGTGATTGGCTTTAACATGTTGTTGTAGTTAGTGGCCTGAGGTTGATCATATGGTGCTGTGCAGTTACATCGCGTGGAATGCTTTCAGCATTCCCAACACATTCATGTCTCTTTAGTTCCATCTGTATAGCTTTATCTTTGGTAGTACTGAGAGGTCCATTTTCTCTTGGGTTCTTTACACTGCCTCGCAACTTGTCCTTCTCTCTGCTGTTGTAACATATCACTTCTTGCTATAGACACGTTTTAACAACATTACTCTGGAGCTTTCCTCTGAATTGTGTTCAGGTAAACATGTGACCTTTTGCTCCGTAGCATTGAGTCCTTGAGTTGGAGGAAGTCCTGAGATGGTTGTTGGTTGTGGAAACTGCTTTTGAAACCATCTTAAGAGATTAGCAATTTGAGTCATAGGTGGCATCAAAGGCGTCATTCGGAGACTGTGCTAGTAGTTGAGTCTAGGATTTGAGGGTGATGAAAGAACAGGTGCATGATGTGGTGTGTGCTTACATAGGCCAGTGGATCAAAACTTAATACTTGTAGAACTGCTCATGTTTCTTGTAGTCTTTTTGACATGATCTCGTAGGTTTGGATGGTATAGATCTGAACATAAGGTGTGTTGAGATATCACATGTTCTGCTTGACATTAGTCACATTCTTACCCAATAGGCTGGAGATTGTTGAAAAATTTAGTGTTCAACTGATGAGTAGGGATTTCAAGCTGAGTATTCTTTCATGTCTTTCACAAGCGTTTGGAATACAGCTCAAAGTAGTCATGAATGGACTGTTTCAATTGCACGAAAGCGTTTCGTATCATCAAACTGTTCTCCTTCCTTTGTTATGAGTCCTACTGATCCTAGCATAAGCATTTCCACGCTCATTATCCAATTCTCTTGCAGTGCTTGTCTGATTGTGTATGTTGAAGATGTGTCGTGCGGAAAACCTTGACTGAGGATGAATTTCGCTTGAGTTATCAGCCATTTCGAGCTTTTCTTCGTCATTGAACTCAGAGTCAAGCTTATTCATAGGTGCGGGCATATACAGGTAGAATTAGCCGGTGAGGAACAGTGGACCATCGGGTGAGGTGTAGGTCCATTCTGATGGGAATTTCCATATCAGCTTGCCATTGGGTTTGCTCGAATGTTACCTGGTGTATACGAATCTTTCCATGGATTGTAGTCACTTATCAACCAAAACAGGCGGTGGACGAGTATCTGTTGCCAGCCAGCATTTGTTTATTATTTGGTTGCCATTGACATAAGTTGTTTTATGAATGATATGAAGTCTTTAGTGAAATGATGATTGATGACTTGGAGTGAGGTTTTGTGGATTTCGGGTAATTTTTTAAACAGTTAAATGCAGTTTTGAGGGCTAAATGACTCCGATGGGCCAATAAATGACAGGGCTCTCGACTCTCAAGAGGAAGGTCTGGACCCCGTTGGGCCGTTTTCGAGCTGGTATAAAAATTTCAGAACAATCCGACAAATTTTTTTTTTTTTTTTGCTTGTTCGGTCGTCTAGTTCGGTCGTCTAGTTCGATCGGCTTGTTCGATCGACTAGTTCGATTGGCTTGTTCGAACCCTTCGTTCGAACCACTCGTTCGATCGCTTAGTTCTTCCCCTCGTTCGATCGCTTGTTCGAATGCTTGCTCGTTCGATCCACTCGATCGATCCACTCGTTCGAACCTTACTCGTTCGATCGATACTCGTTCGATCGATAATCTACGATCGATCGTTCGAACCCGTTACTCGTTCGATCGACTTGTTTACACCTCGTTCGACGTCATTATTGTTCGCACTCGTTCGACACGTCCTTGTTTTTCCACTCGTTCGATCGTCACTCGTTTTCCCCTTGTCGAACCTCTTTTACTTCCCCTCTGTTCGCGAGCCTCCATTCGTTGAACCCCTTGTTCGATAGGCCTAGTTCGATTCCACTCCGTTAGTTCTACCAAAGAATGTCGCTCGTCTCGATCGAAACGACTAATTAAAACTCGTTCGATACCAACGTCTTTTTTTTTCACTTTTAGAACCAAATCATACAGAAAAAAAGAAAAACACTAGATCGTTGATTGGCTAACAAAGATGGTTTGTTATGATAATTAGATTAAACATAAGCCATCTTGAATCAAGATTCAAAAATTCAATAGTATCAAAAACAAAAAACCTCTTTTTTTTTTTCGAAAGTCAATAAAAAAAAATAACCAAATCAATAACATCAATCTTGTAGGATCTTGATACCAATTGTAGGATCTAGATCTTTTCATGGATGAATCTTCAAGATCAATGGGCATAAACGATTTAAACAATGATGAATTTTTGATTGATAGTAAACAAAGAGTGGCTCAAACCAATAGATGGAAATAATAATGAAGTAGCGTACCTAATTTTGACCTAAACTAGGAGTAATTATACTAATTAGGATGTGCTTTGTGGGCTTTCTTTTTGAGTTTTTACATCTTGGCCATTATAATTAATAAACATTAAATAACGATAGTCTTTCGAGCTAGACTTCTTGTCTTGTAACTTCGAGTGACCGAAGCTTCTTTGTTTGGGTCCATTTAGGTGAACCTAACAAACCGCTTCCTAGTGACATTGATTCTCTTAAACAGAATTCCTTGTTTCATTGTCATGGAGATTAAACGCATAATCTATTGACATCTCACTCCGAGATTGTTATATTGAAAATTGTGGCAGTTGCTCCTGCTTGACGATCAATAAAACAAAAGCACTTATTGAAGTCTATGAGCCAAAAGAGATAAAAATGCATAAATTCTCACATAGGACACAAAAGTACATTTGTATCAAACATCAAAGATACAAAAAGTACAAGAGTCGCTTATATGTCTATGTGATATTTCATGTCTTAGTGACATTGCCGGGACATTCAAGAGTGATACTTAAATTAAGTATTCCAATGTGAATGAATGAAATCCTACCAGTGCTACAGCAAGCCAACGCTGAAAGTAGGTCTCTAATTTGAAAAGTTTGTTTAGGGAATCAATTAGTGTTAAGTAGTAATCTAAGTGATCTAGTAGTTATCGTGTTTTTTCGAAATTTGTTTTTGAAAAAACACAAACAACATTTCCTTGATTTATTTAAGTGAAGTGTTGTTTACCAAGGTTATTATGAATGTCATTATATTGATAAGTGGTGATTGTTGGAATTGAAGTTAGAAGTCTGTCTCTCATGCTTAGATTGTACCCCTCACATGACTTCACTATCGAATATTCAGGTGCAACAAGGTTATGATTATGTTTGATGGTCATCAAATGCAATCAGGGGGAGAGAGAGTTTGTTCTAGCTGAATACTTTCGATAGAGTGCAACATTTAGGGGGAAGAAATGTGAAGTATGTGTATACGAATGGTTGTTTATTTGGGGGAAAGCAATTGGAGGGAAGAACATCAACAACATCTCTACCTTTTAGAAATAAGAACACCGTCGTAATTCATACCTTCATTTCTTATTCTCAAAGTACAAAGATACACTTCCACAACTTTGATAAATCAAAGGATACTTCCTCAAATCTCAAGTTGTTTGATCAAGACATAAGTTTACATGAGGAAGATTGTAAGCTGTAATGAAAGTTTGACTATGGTGGTTAGAAGCTTTAAAAGACAAACAAGATGGATTGCGGTAATGAATGATGACATAAAAAGATCTCAATAGCGCAAAGGAAATAGAAATGAGAAAGATAAAGATCAATGATCACATGAGCTGATTGGAACAAGACCACTATTACACAACTAGTCTTAAGAAAACGAAGCGTTAACAGTTCATAAGATCAAAGTCACAAGAGAGATCTCATTGAAAGAAAGTTCAAAGACTAAAGCTACAGAAGAGATGATCATCCTTAGGGGTGAATTGTTATGAATAAGGAAATGACGATCATTAATGCAATCAGAGAGAGATCTCAATGATGTCCCTTGGGGGAAAAGATTCCGTTAGGATTGATAAAAGTGACGATCGTATTGAGATAAATGTCTTGTAGTAAATTGGATTATATATTGTTGTAAGAGGGTAAGTGAATAGGCTTGTGACTAAAAATAAGGTCGCAGGAGTAGGCTAATAGAAAAATGTCTTAAAATGACCAAGGGTCTAAATGGTATAAGTCTAAAAGTCAAGGGCTTTTTGCTCTTTATTGTAAGAGTGGGTATATAAATATCCCTAAACACCTCATTTGTGTGGTGGGTTATTGGTTAATTCTACCATTCTAATCTTCTTTAATCATCCGCCTATCATCTCTTTCTCTCTCTACTTTTCTCTCTCTAGGACTTATCACTATATTGCTTATTGATCCTGAATTCAGACCTAACAGGACGTGAATAATTTATAAACGTTCCTCTACATATATTGACCCTAGTTGAGGATTTATTTGCATGGGATGCATATCCATAGGGAGAATACATGTGGAAACATTTTTATCAAAGGACATTGAATGTGGTCCCAAAGCATGTTGAGATGCATATGAAGTTGAGAATCAATCAAGCAAAAAGATGGCAACATACAATCTTGATGGTTTTATTTGGGCCCTAAAGGTTAGTCTATAATTTCTCTTATTAATTTGTTATTTAAATTATATGATTTGTTGTGTAATTGATATCATTTTAATCTTAGATATAGATTTTGGAGAGTTACCCCAACAACATATTATAATGGACCAAACAACCTGACATCATTCCTCGTGGTCTTGCTTGGTCAAACTTAAAGATTGAAAAAAACATATGACCATCGTTTGTTTGACCCGATAATGTTTTGATTTTGTTATTTGAATGCATATAGTTGTTTCATAGCATTGTATGCAAATGGCATTGGCTGGTTTTGAACGTATTTTATATGCGCAAATAGGCCCTCTTCTTGCATAATATTTGTTTGATTATCCCACTTGCATATTCTCATGCATTTTAAAGTTTTGATTGAATCCCACTTGTAGAATATTGTTTCATAGGCTTCAATCTAATTCTGGCTTTCCCCAACATAAATAAAGAGTTGAAGGAACCCTGGCTGATTTGTAGTCTTTCATTTACTAGAGGAGAGGATGTGCCTTTTATTCAAGCAGTTAAACCAGGTGAAAATGTAGACGAAGCACCCATTCTAAATGAAGAATCTATTGAAATTGATGATAAATCAGGTTGCAAGTTGATGATCATGACCCGACTGCTGCCACCGAGTCAAATAAGTTATTAGAGGATGTTAATTCACTTTTTAAAGAAGTGATAGATGGGATACCAGATCTTGTTGGTGGGGTGGATGAGTTAAAAACAAAACTTGTTCAAACACTAACATATAATGTTAGTCCCCAAGAAACTGAAGTTGGTAACGTATGTTCCCTTTCATAAACCTTTATGCACATATATTATATAGTTACAATTTCATAAACCTTTATTAATATTATTTTTTATAGACATCAAGGCCAACTCCATTTGATGATTCCATGAAACTGAATGATTTCAAGGGTGATCAAAATAACTGTTATTATCAAGAGTCGCAACAAGGCTTATTGCAAACACTTAATGTATTTGAACCTGACTGCACCCGATGTATCTTGCTTCATCGCGATAATGTGGATTGAGCCACATTGTGATGCTAACAGTAAAGTAAGTATATTAAACGGTACCATTTCCAAATTGGTATTAAACTAATATTTTGTTCATGTGCTAGAAATAGTCTGTAGAATTTTAGTGGTGAATGTGGATAGATTTTGGGAATAGGGAAGAATGATTTTCTTAAAATATCCTCTTACCCAAAACATATAAAACCAATACGCAACTTCTTTATACTTTGTACTAAATTACATATCGTATGATATTAGATACTCGTTCCTTTTTTTTTATGAGCCTTTCAATTTTGTATAGGATAATGCTGAGATGAAAGAAACCATGGATGTTGATATTGAAGATGGGAAGTATTGTTTAGATGATATGTCGATTGGATTTGAAGAAGATACTTCTAACGGGGAGATCAAGGTGACTCTATATCAAGAAGATCATAAAGCATTGTGTAACAAAATGGATGTTGCGATAGAAGGAAAGACACTAGTTACCGAAACTAGCCCAGTTATCGAAACTAGAGTTGTTGACAGTACCTTGAAGGTAAAATGAATACGTTATTTTCATTCTTGTATTTTGTTTTACAGATTGTATCCAATAAACTTGGTTTATAGAATAAAAAGGTCAATCTTGATTAGTGTATCGCAGATGTAATGGATACCGAAAACATAACTGTTGCCATTGAATCGCATAGTTCGAACTTGGTTAAGTGTTTTTCTTACAATACTTAAATAAAATAAAAAAACTTGTATTCTTGACAATGTTATTATGTCTTTTGTAGTATCAAATTATGAATATGCCAGAAGAAAACCTTGTCAAAGTTAATGATACAACATCGTTAAAAATGGGTTTTTATGTTGTTAGAAGGAAGAGGAAACCTGGTGTGGCTCTCCAATCACCATATGAGCAGCAACAATCAACAACACCAACTCCTGCAAAAAAAGGCGAACAATTACAAGTCAACTTTTGGAATCAATAGATTTTCTGAGAGTATGGATTGATGGTGAAGAGCAGGAAAAAATTGGAATCAACAAAGTACTACGGTGAAATCAATCACACCTTTTCAGAGGTATATTATGATGTATGTTTACGTTTATCTGTGCCAAATAAATACTTACATAAATCTACCTTTCTTAGGATCTAAGGCAACACAAAAAGTGTAACCTTTATAAAGTAATAGTGCATTGTTATATTAAAATGTTATTGAAGAAGAAAAAAGATGGCGAGCCTACCATGAACTGTTCAAATTGGCTTGGGATCCATATGGCATTGTTGTTGATGATCAATTCTGGTTAGCTTTCTTGGGTTTGGAGGAAAAAAATAGGGGGGTTTGTCGACATTGTACTATCTCTATTTTTGTACTTTATTTGATTATCAAAAACATGTAGAAAATCGGTAACATCCTGATTTGTATTATTACAACATCTTAGGCTTTGGGTGGAGTTGTTATGGCGCTTTAGATCACCGGATGCAGATTGAGCATAACAAGGCCCACTGTTGTAAGCCATACTGGCTGGTGGTTATTCCTATTTACCATGCAAACGCGAAAAGAGGTAGTGTGTCATGGACTGATGTAGACAAGGTTAGTGAATTAAAACATACCCACCCAATGAAAAGGTTGGCATTAATAGTGTTTTTTAGGATTAAGTTTATGTTTTTTTTTATATATAGGGTATATTTCCCTTTGAATGAATACTTGAATGCGTGGGCTCTTGTGGATCTTGTACAAGTGTTATTAATCATTTATTGATTTCAATGACCCTCGAATAAGAAAACAAGGATGCCCAATAGTTAAGAATAGAAAGTGGTGGTTAGATACGAGGGAAACAATGTCAAAACAGTTATCGTTGTTCCTGGATAAAATTGGAGTGTTAAAGAGCAAAGGGTTATTAGTTGGAGAGTATAAGATCGCATATCAGTTTGAAGAAAAAGTCCCACATCGAGGTGCCGTATATGAAGACTGTGAAGTATAGGTCTGTCTCTTGTTATATAGATTGACTCAAAAGCTTTCATTGGAAAAAACGGACGAAAACGTAAAAAAACGAACGAAAACATAAAGTATAAAACCAGACGAAAACGTAAGAAATCGGACGAAAACGTAAAAAAACGTAGCATTTTTAGTACACGTACCATATGAGTACATTTGAGAAAGTAGATAACTATTTAATATGTGTTTAATACAAACAAATACTTTATATTTTATTAATAAAATGCCACGTCAGCTTTTGGAACAAATTTAGCCGGTTTAACCGGTAGTCGGTAAAAAAGTGACCATATGGGCATGAAAGTGAAAGTTGAGGTACCATATGGGCAATTTTTTTAGTACACGTACCATATGGGCACATTTGAGAAAGTACGCGACTATTTAATGCCAAAAACCCTTGAAACAAAAGGATAGGACTAACTGAAACTATTAAAGGCTGAGTTGTTTACCAAAACTACAAACTCAGGTATTTCTAGGAGCATTGTTGATGTTGCTAGACTATTCGTCAATGTTAGTATGTTATATTCTATGACCATGACTTTCGCAAGTGGGAGCTGTTGGTTTGTGCTCATGTTATACGGATGGGAATACGTGAGCCTACGGGGTCACACACGTTAATACACATAGATATCACTCTATTGGTATATATATATAATAATATAAGCATATATTTATTATATAAGTATTAATACTCGATTGATGTATATAATAATATAAGTGTATATTTATTATGTATATTAATATTCCAATGATAGAATACTAACGGTCGTTAATTAGTTCGTTTACGAATAATTAACTATAAAGCTTTTTAATTAATGGGTAATTAAATGTAATTAACCATAAATAAAGAAAAAGTCAAAAAGTCAACACCAAGGGTGTACATGGAACTTATTGTGACCGGCCATATAGGAAGGAAAAAAAGAGGGACCAAAGTGTCAAGATTAGGTATCTTTTTCCCAAAGCTATGTAACCCTAATCCTAACACTATAAATAGAGGATCCCTAGACCTCATTATTTATCCCATTCCCTTCTTCTCTTCTCTTTGTAGTCGAACTAAACAAACAACCTTTAAGGTTTTTTGGTTTTTTTGATTACTTGACGTATTCTTGAGCGTTGGTTCGTGGAACTAGCATTCGGGTGGTATTGTTCGACGTGTAGTGTATACAACAAAGGCAAGAAAAAGTTCTTTAGAATCTAACCAACCTTGCTGAATCCTCATGACTTGATTGACTACTATATTAAATCGAGCGAGGTAGTCAAAGTCATTGGAGATGAGCTAATTGAACTTCTTGGAGCTGAATAAAATAATAAGAAATCCATATATAATGTTGCCCTAGTCAAGGAAATGTATAAGGTAGCCATTGAGTAATTTGAGGCAACAAAATAAGTTGTTAGGACCATGAAAGAGTTTCAACTTCTTCAACTTCAGGAACTTAAGGCGAGCAAAGATAAACTAAAAGCAAAGACTGAGAAAATAGATAGTTTGTCAGAAAGTTACAAGAAGAGGATAGAGTTTGTCAGAAAGCTTGAAGTTATCACCGACATCAAAATCATTACAAATACCAAGCCTCTCAAAGTGATTGTTATCAAGGATAATGATGACTCAAACTTTAAAGTCATTAGTGAATTCAAATGGAGACTCTTTGGGTACAAAGAGTGGGAGATAACGTTGGTTGTCCTGAATAAGAAGAAAGGGGGTGATGTTGTTGAATTGGTCAAGACCCTGGAAAAATGAATTGAAGAAATCATGGAATGGAAAAAGTTCTTGGGGATTGATATAAGGGAGCCTCTAAATCTCCAAGATCCTCTCAAGATTCCACCCAAACTATAGAAAATAAAAAGAGTCATGGTAACGAAACCTGAAAGGTTAGTCCTTGGACTTCACCTTAGTAGGATCCCTCCAGGGGAGTTCCATTCCAAAAAGTTCATGTGATTGAAACCCCTGAACACGGTATTTTCTTCAATAATAGGTTTGGTGAACAAGCCTTAACTAAAAAGACCTAATTGTAAGACTAGTCAAAATGTTGTTTTCTAAATCATGGGCTATATAAGTAAACTTGTTATTTCTTAAAACGTTCTATAACGCATGGGTTTAGTAGTTTCCACAAGGGAACCCGCGACGAAACAACGCAAGAATAAACAATTTTACATAAACGTTTTAACAATATTTAAAGTATGTCGTAATCGTTACTAGGGTTTGATTATTTCCTTTGGGGAATTAACCTTATCTGTAGTAAGTTTACTTATACTTAGAAATGTTGTAAACATGGTAACCCTAATTTTATAAATGGCATGTGGTTTATAAAATTATAGGATTTCTATTTATAGATGATTTTATAACAAAAATGGAAATGTTTTATAAATTACTACTGTTATAAAGTTGTATGCATGCTTCAATATACACAATTATGGTAACACTTGATTTATCAAGTATATACCCTAAATTTAAGTCATTTACCATCCAAGTATGAAATCACTTGAGTTTGTTCTTTTTACTCTAAGACAGTCTTAGGTGAATTGCAAAACAAGGTAATACAACAATCGTATGGACATACCTGAAACGTATAATTACTGATCGTTGTTTATTGGACTACATATATCGAGTATGGTTGTTTTTAGACACGACCTGAGGCATAAGATGGGGTTAAACATGCTACTTGACATTGTATTCCGATTACGATGCCTTGTGCCCATAAAAGCTAAGAGTTCCACATGTTGGCAATTATTCCCGCGTATTACCTTTGAGATATTACCATTTCAATTAGATCCATCAGCATAAATGGAAGAACAACAAGTTTGATCTTAGACCCTTGTTTAAAGTTAATTTTTTTACTAATAAACAGTATCAATTTTTTAAGGGATGGATTTATCTGAAAAACGCTAAAATGATACTTTGCAAATTCCTTATATTTAATGCCATGTAAACTGTAAACAAGGGTTTATTCTTACTTGTTGAAAGATAAACCGGTCTAATTTCCTTAGGGAAAAATAAGAATAATTTCCAATACTATTAGTTTATGTAATAGTTATAATGGGAATGCAAGAATAATCCAAAATTCTAAATCCAAAATCATACCAAACTTACAAAGTTAAGTTAGTTGGACTTCTTAATCTTTCATTTTTTTTAGATGCTTTAATATCCTTATTTGGTTTGAAATCTTTGATCATACTAAGAAACTGGAATAACTACAGAACTTATGTCCTAAAGCACCAAGATTAAAAATATCTTGTTGTAAACAAGATATATTTTTAAGGTTTGATTGGAAATATAAATATCACCACAATAATGGAAAAAGGCCAATAACTAGAAAACTCATATCTATAGCTATTTCCTTGAAACAGTAAAAGACGCGAACACACCTTTAAGGTAAAGTGAGTAGATAAAGGAGGAATTGCATGCCAATTTTTCAAGTTGATTAAATAGCTTAGATGGCTAGAACTTGAACACACTTTCCTTGAAATATCATAAGCACATAGCAATAATGAGTAGATACACAAGAAATTGGGGTAAAATACATAATTTGCTACTTACTTTTCACTAGTGAAGGAACACTCACACTGTTGTCAGATCTAGTGGGAGTAATGCATTCTATGAATATAGGACAAACTTGCAATGTTGTTAAATTCAATGGGAGTTATGAGCTGTTTACCTCATAGACATCTACTTTATTTCTGGCGTGGCTTGAAATAATAATTTATTTCCATGTGTAGAAACAGTCTACAATTTAGTAAGAATCACTGTAATATTATCTTTAGTATAACTTGATTAGCCTTTGAGATGTCGCTTTTGTTTAATGTTATCTTTGATAGTTATGCATGATTCCTTATTAATAGATAGAGTTCTATATACACTAGCTATGAGCTTGACATTTCCATATTGTCGATACAAACTAATTAACTAGTGTGGTGTTGTTTTATGCAAAGAAGTTATACCCTACACAAGTGGGAGAAATCTTAATTGTGTGCAAGGAACAACTTAGAACAATATGACTAATGGTTTCTTGACTGCAAAGTAAGAAAACTATTACTCTACTAGGACTCCTACACATTTAATGTAAGTAACCTTATTAATAGAATATGTCAAGATAAAACAGTAAGCTACATGATTATGTTTTCTTAGAAATCATAAACATGAGTTTGAGATTAACTTGAAATTACTATTGATTTACTCTAGTTTAATAATTGTTATGTCTTCATATCAAAGACATGTACATTAAGTCCTTTACTTGTGAAAAGACTTGTTACGTAAAGTAAAAGGTTAACTTTTTATGTCTTCGTGTTAAGACATGTACATGAAATCATTGACTTGGTCAAAGACTTATACCAAATAGTAATGTATTAGATGTTTATGTCTACTTGTTAGTACATACACATTAAGTCATTGTCTTGATCAAAGACTTATAAGAGGGTGCAATTGGCTTAGTAATACTATTGATACCATTATGTTTTATCTAAAGTTGGTAAAGTAGTAAAAGCCATAAAGTATAAGATCAATCTTATTGGAATATCACAATTTTATGATATGTTCAACGAGGGTAATCAAACTATATATTGTTTTGCTTTAAGATGGACCTTAACCATTTAACTCCTAAAAAGATCAAGGTTAGATACTTGAGTATGTCGTGGATATACCTAATAAGGCTCTAACCTAGAAGGTTAATTAAGACATTATTCTGGTAATAAAATGAGATGAAACTCATTGTGTCTTGATTGAAGTTCTAAATTTGGTAAAAATCTCTTGGAGATTATTATTGACAAATGCCTAGAACTATTAAGTGTATTTTGGTGGATACCTAAAGGGAAACGATGGGATACCATTTCTACAACCCCTAACGAAACAAAAGTTTATGTTTGCTTCCATCATGCTGAGATATTTAAGAATAGGCTCAAATTACAAGAAGCGATTGGTGTCCTCACTTTGCAAATGCGAGTGGGAGTATTGAAGGTCTTAGAATTAATTAAGAAGAACATACAAAAAACCTTCTAAAAACCACTAGTGAATGTCCAAAATACTTAGGCCTAAACATGAAAAAGTTAAACCTTAAATGAAGGTACTCAATTCATAATCCGCATGATGCCTCATGATATAGTTTTATATCAATGGTGAGGATTATGAGTTAGAGGATCATGGTGAACCTGCTAACTTTAAGAGATGCATTGTTAGATCTTGGATATAATGAATGACTCAAAGACTATGCATGAAAAGATGATGTCCATTAAGGAGATAATCATATTCTTGGAATTTGTTTTATCTTTAACCTATCGGTTTGATGATGAAGTTTGAGTGAGTTTCCTTTTAGAGAATACTCATAAGGACATGATTTGTATACATATTTATTGCACGCCAAATGACATACCTATTTACTCGTATTCAAGAAATTGACTATGATTAAAACTTCCACATTTACGAACTTTAAATATATAAAGATGATTTGATTGTCATACTTGTTTTCTTAAAAAGAAATATGAAAAATTAGATTTCAAGAACTCTTTATTGATTGATTACCTTACGAGGACGATATGTGATCAAATAAGGTTTTATGAATCCAATAAAATCTTTACGAGTATACAAAAATGCTAGCATCCAAGTATGGATTACAAGCACACATCTAATGAGCATAATCTTAAGTTTAAATTGTTAAATAAATCACTTGTTGGATTTGATTTTTAATTATAAATAAGATAGCTCATGAGTACTTCGCAAAGCTAGTGGGAGTAATTTGTTTTTACTTTTCTAAAATCAATTATGTTGTTGAACATATTAGAAATAATTTATTTATCTAAGTAAGATTTTATCTCTTAGAGTAACAATTTTAGGAAATGAAACATGCAACCTTGGAATAACATGTTTGATACATATGTGGTGAAGTAAGTTTAAATGCAATATGAAATATCATTGAGTGAAACTTGAATGATTTATCTCACTTGGTGAGATTAAACACATGAATGGAAACCTTAAGTCTCATAAAGGATTCATCATGGACATTGATAAATGTAAAATACACATATCCGTTTATACCTAAAATAACCCAATTAAACCCAAAATAGACCAAAAATGGCAAAAATATGCTTGTATTTGTGTTTTGTGTGTGCAGGTATGGATAAATAAAAAAATCACAAGAAAACAGTCAAAAACGGGCAAGCACGGACACGAGAATCAGAAGAGTACAAAGCCGAAGCCAGAAAAGCCAAAACCCTAGCCCATGCCCTTTTATATCAACCACAAGGGCCAATTTTGCAAATCCCAAAAGTTATTTATAACTTGAAAAAGGGAAAAGAAAGAAAGGGGCCAAATGTGCAAATTCCCCAAAGTTCAACAGTTTTAACTGTCGAAAATTGGGCGCGAATCCAGTTACCTGTCACCCATCTCCCACAAGATTACCTTTACTGCAAATCAAAGGGGTTTTCTCAAATTAAGGTGCTTAAGTCAATTCAAAGAGGTCCCTCTACATCACAAATGAAGGGACAAATCAGTCTTTATCAAGGGATTCATTAACCTTCTCTCAATCAAAGGCCACGTATCAATGAAAGAAGCACAATGGAATATGGGTTTTTGTGCTAAAACACTCACAAAACTAGCACAAACGTCACATCAAGGGAATGGCACGCTGGCAATCCTGAGGTGTCCACAATTTGATCAAACGGCTACAATTGATGCTCAAATAATTAAAGAAATAATTGGCCAGGATTAAAAGATTGGAGAGCAAGGCAAGAGGGTCTGGAAGCTTCAGCTTGGCACTATAAATAGGCCTCACTTCTCACACACACACCATCTAGTTTTTTTAGTAAAATTAGTCTAGCTTAAATCTCGTATTTTTTTTAATGTAATTTTCCTTAAAATGTTTTGTAATCTCCTTTCCAAGTAATGTAATCAGTAACTTTTATTAATGAAATTCAGTTTTTCTTAATCTCTCAAAGTTCCTTTTTCATAAACTCTCTTAATAAGCTAAGTTTGTCTCAATAAGCTATAAGCATATTTTTAAGCTCTTTTAGTCTATATGCTGAAACAGAGCCTATAGCATATCAGTATTCTTCTTACTTAAACCTTAAATCAGTTTAATTTTTTAATCTTTCATGATCTCATTGGATATGAGCTTTTTGACGGGGATCTTAATTGTGAAGAAATCCCAAGGACTTTACTCTAGCATATCTAATAAGCTAGTGAGCTTGTATATGCCTTTATGGTCCTCTTGTTAGCTAGAGAGTTTGGGTTTAAAGTTTCATTTTCATTTTTCTTTAAATTCTAGCTTTAAATAATGATATCATGATTGCTATGTTTAGTGCAGCTTTATTTGTTTTATGCTCTTCTTCTTAAGTGCTTTATTTTGAGTTTTATCTAGCTAAATCTTCATAGTTGTTTATCTGTTTTCAATTTTCTTAGTTTAAATCATAGATTTTCATATTATTGTCTTAAAAACCTCTAAAAAACCAAAAATATAGTAAAATAGTATAGATCTTAGATTATTGCTTATTTAGTTGTTAAATCATGCTTATTAAAGTAGTTTTAATCTGATAAATGTACTGGTAGTTATCCTTGTTTTCATTAAATTCAACTTAAAAGCTTTTCTCAAAATCTGTCATAGTTTTTAAGGGTGTTTTGTTTGTACACTTTAACATCTAAAAGACAATTTCACAAGTGGTTATTTACTTGAATCAGCAAAGTTTTCATTTAAAATTAGTTTTTCATTAGTTTTATTATTAAATAATAATTCAAAATTTATCAAAGAAATGGCTTATACCTTTGTTTCTACACCAGGGCAGTTTTTGACTATCTTTTTGCTTGTGAAATTTAGATCTAAGCCCTCAAAGTCTTGATCTTGCCTTGCACTTTGTTATTAAACACTCTATATGAGTGTGTTTTTAGTGAAGATTCCCTTAGGAAACCTGCACTCTAGGTTTTACATTTGTTTAAAGAGTCACTATTACCTTAACAGAAGTTAGTACTAGCTGATATTACACTAACCAGACTAACCAAAAAAGTTAGTACTGCCTTCACAAGTTAGTACTGCTGTGTCTTAAGCCCCAAATTAAGCCATCAAAGTTATGATTTAATAGCTTATCTTTTAGCATTATAAAGTCTAGTTAAAGCTTAATATAGAATAAGTCTTAGATTACATTTTCTAGCTTATTTACATAGCTAATTTTTGCTGTCAAAAAGTTAAAAAGCCAAAAACAGTACTTAGGATTTAAATTTGTTAATTTAGCTTATAGGTCTAGATTTTCTAGCTTAATTAGATAGATTATAAGAAGTTTAATAAGTCCTTAAAGTTATAGAGTCTAGTTTAGCTTTTTAAGCTTTTAAGCTCATTTGGATTTTGTGCTATCTTGCTTATTTTCTGAGTTTGCTTAGTTCATGCTCAAATTTAGTTGTTAAAAAGTACTTCTAGTTTAGATTTCTTTGCATTCATAGTTTAAGCACTTCATAAGCTTCCTAGAACTCTTTTTCTTTTTCACATTAAGCTTAATTTGAGTTTTTTATAGCTGTTTTGGTAAAACATAGCCCAAACCCCTAGTTTCTGTAACATCTATTTGAGGAAGCTCTTTTAGAGCTTATCTTTGAGTTTTAGACTATAGTGCTTTTGTTAAAGTTGTTCTCCCTAGTTTTCTTTACAACTTTGCTCTTTTAAGTTTTTAGTGATAAGCACTTTTAGAATTTAAGCTTATAATTGGACTTAGTTTGTTGTCGGGGTAAGTCCTCAGGGACCATTCCTGTAGTTTTTCAATTTTAGTTGTTTTCCAGTTAATCCTTGCCCGTTAAATGTTTTAGCCCGTTAATCCTTAAGACTCTTTCACAGTTAGTCCCTGAGTTAGTTCTTAATTAGCCTTAATTAGTTTTAATTAATAATTAGGGTTAGTTTTAATTAGTTTAATTAAACTTTTATAAAAAGATAAAAATTAGGGCTTTTATTTTTAATAATTTTCGGCACTCTTTCTTTATTTAGTGAAATTCTAGTTTACATTTTTAGGGTTAAATTTCAGTCCATTTGCTTAATAGTTGCTTTTCCGTAATTATTTAATTGTTCATTTTAAATCTTTCCAAATCAAATATCTTTGCTTCATTCAAATCAGGATCCGAACCTAAAACGTGGTTTCAATTTCACTAGTCGTTGGGGAAACGACCCGGGTGATCATACTTACCCGGTTTAATATACGTATTTTATATTATATTATATATATTTTTGAGAGTGAATTTTATCAAGGGTAACTTGGTAACTTTCTTAATTTCTCTCTTAAGGTTATATTTTATATATATTTTACGTGTATAAAATTTGCCACATCAGTTGGCTTTGTAGTTTTTTCCCAAACTACTAGCCATAAACAGATTTGATGTTCCTTTACCAGTAGCCGTTTGCTCTGGGATAGTTAACTATTTATTTCAAAAATATGGTGAGTTAATTACCATACAGTTTTTGGTAAACTGTCAACCATCAACGGAATTGATTTGTCTTTACCAAATACCGTTTTCTTTTGGACTAGCCAATGCTTCATTGGCATAACATGGTGCATTGATAAACCATATAGTTTTTAGCAAACTATCAGTTATAAACAGATTTGAATAGTCTTTACCAAGAACTGTTTGATCTTGGACTAGCCAACTCTTCACCATGAAGCAAGGTGAGTTGAAAACCCTATAATTTTTGGTAAATTGTCAACCATAAACGGATTTGAGAAGTCTTTACCACAAGCCGTTTGCTTATGGACTAGCCAGTTCTTATGCTTGTTAAGCATGGTGAACTGATGACCATTTGTTGTGTGGTGGTTAGCCAACACTCAAACCCTTCTTAATTCCATTTCAACTATAGACACTCATGGTTTTAAGGATAGTGTGCACTATTTTTTATTAAACAAAGTGGTTCTATATCTACTTGTAACACTAATATCTGTGACACTATCATATTGTCCATATAAACAAACGAATGTCGTGTTGTTTGACTACATGTATGATGTTGTGCCATGCACAAGTGGGAGAAATCTTTATTGTGTGCAAGGTACAACACATGACAAAAATAATATGATTACCGGAAGGTAAAAAACAATATGTCGAGATATGAATTAAAGACTACTTCAAGTAAAATGTTTATGTGTTTTTGGAATGTCCAAAATAATGAAGTAATCTTGATTTAAAGACTACTTCAAGTAAAAGGTTTATGTGCTCTTGGAATGTCCCAAATAATAAAGTAATCTTGTTTAACTTGAAATTACTATTGAAGCTAAGAGTTGGCGTTCAGAATTACTTTAGTTAAATATGTTTATGTTTATTGTAAATTAATAAACATTAAGTCCGTTAATTGTTAAAAGACTTATAACATAAAGTAAGCGTTCAAAAATTACTTTAGTTAAATATGTTTATGTTTATTGTAAAGTAATAAACATGGAGTCCTTTAATTGTCGAAAGACTCATAACATAAAGTAAGTTATGTCTTCTGATTATGATATGAACAAAAGTCCTTGAATTGTTTAAAGGCAAAATAATGTATAGTTAACATGTTATAGTCTTTGAAAAGATATGTACATAGAGTTATTGAACTAGCTAAAGTTGTATACATTATTGCATGCAAATAGGTTTTTAAATACTAAATTTTCAATTTGGTTTGACACAATTGATTAGTATGTAACCTAAAGAATATTAAGTTATTTAAAAGATTGTCGTAAAGCCTAATAATTAAATTACTCATAGAATGCCACATATTTATGGTATGTCTAGAGTTTTGAATCAAATTCTTTGGAATTATTTGATTTTGATAACTTAAATATTTTACCTCCAAAATCTATCAAGGTTTGAAATTAAGTATGTCTAGTATATATTCAAACAAGACTCCAACTTAGAAGGTTAAATAAGACACCATCATAATTATAAAATATGATGACTCCCTTTTAAGTCTTAAAATTGAAGTTCTTAATTTGTTAAAAGTCTTATGAAGAATGACATTAACAAACTAAACTCAGGAACTGTCAATGTATCTTGTAATTGCTACTCTACATGCTAAGTAATTATAGAAGAGTCTTTAATTACAAAAAGCAAGTGGGAGCATTTTTAGATCTTAAAGAGATAAAAATACAAAATACATAACCTTCTTAAACACACTAGTGAATATCATATCGAGGCTTTACATGTAAATGTTAAACCTTATAATGATATAATTCTCGTTTATAGATTCTCAAAGATACCTCAAATACTTGATTGATAAATGTTATCAAATATTAAGGAATATGAGTCACATGATCATGGTGAACCTGTTAAAGATGCATTATTAAATTTTGAATTTTAAATTTGGTATCATGGTGAAACCATTAATATGCATTGTTGAATTTTGAATTTGATAAATGACTCAAACTATGAATGTTAAGATGTTGTCTATAAAGATAATCAATTTTGAAACTTGATTGATCTTCAACTAAACGGTTAGACTGTGAAGTTAAAATGAGTTTCTTCAAAGAGAAGAAAAAAAAACCCAAGTGGTTTGGTTCTTGGTTTCAAACTCATAAGGACAATGTTGTACACATATATAATGCATGCATTATGATAGGATTTTAATCATACTTAAGCAATTGATTGTGATTAAATATTCTTTCTATGTGCATTAATTATATAAATGATGGGTTGCTTGTCGTATAGGTGTTTCATTATTGGATGAAATATGACAATGAAATTTAAAACTCTTTCTTGAATGATTGCTATTACGAGGACGGTTACTAATCAAAGGAGTTTATGAATTCATATAATCTTTATGAAGTGTACAAGAGACAAGAATCTAAGTATGGATTATTTCAAGCATCTAGGAGAATAATCTTATGTTTATTGTTAAATAAAGATAACTCCTGAGTATTTCTAAAAGCTAGTGGGGGTATTATGTTAAGGTTTCTTTCACCTAAAAGATTTAGGAATAAAACATACAACTTAAAATATATGTTTATGTCTATGAACATATTGCGGTTTAATCTACCAAATTAAACATACCATATAGAAAGTCTAAATGGATAGACATCTTTTGATAAGATAGAACATGAATGAAATCTTAAGTTAGACTAAAGGATTCATTATGTATATTATATTTTTTTTGAACGATAATTGTGGCTACATGGCCCCTAGCCCAGAAGGCGTAGCGAGCCCACACAACCAGGTTGGGTCCAGCCCAGAAGGCAATGACACCTATCCCTTTACGCACGCGGGAGGAAACCCCTATCGCTGGTATTTAGTCAAAAGTTATTAGATAATTATAGAATTAAATATTTTTTATGGAATATGTTTGGTTTTGGAATTCTTTTTAGATTATGGACTTGTCCATAGTAATGGAAATCTAAGGATATATATTGCAACAATTTATTGTGCAATTAAAATAAACCAATGAACTTAAAGTTCATGAGGTGCCAAACATTATTAAGAGAATATTCATTATTTACGGATTTTAAAAGCATGGGGTTGTTTGTGTACAAGGATGCTAAATCTAATATATATGACACTCAATACTAGTCATGGTATGATTTTAGTTTTGATGATGACCATGTGGACTAGTTGTGCTCAACTGAGAGCATAGTTGCATTGTTTAAAGAATAAGAATATTTTACACCTTTGGAAAAAAAAAAAAACAAAAAAAAAAAAAACAAAAAAGAAAAAAAAAAAAAAACAATAAAAACTGCGAAGATGATTGTTGTCCAATAGTTGATGTCTCACAAACTTATGGAGATATAGTGTGTAAGATAATTGGATATATACGAACAAACTATTCATGCATAGCTATTCAAAGGACATTCACCTTATTGAAGTCTTAAATTAAGTATTCTAAAATTCCTAAAGATCATATTAGTTGGAATTATGAAATATAAGCCTTGTCAGCAAGTTCGATAGTTCGTATCTTGAGGTCAGATTCATCAACTATAATTATTCATGCATTTAATCTTATTTAGATATTCTAAGTTAAGGGATGTTAGACAATTTTATTCATGATAATGCTACGTGGTATGTGGTTATATTTAATATACGTTATGTCCTTATATTTGACATGTTTAATCCATGAAATATATTTATTATTATAAAATATAGTCCGTTGTCGTTTAAACAATATAGGAATATAGTTAAAACTAAGACAATCTGAGTGCTCGGTGATTATCTTGGATATTTAAAGGATGTGTCGCCAAATCAAATGGATATTCATAAGATGAATATTGAACTTCCCCAACTAACAAGATTATCACTTTATGGATCGACGTCATTAAGTGAATCTTGTAAATGATTTTTTTACTGTAAATCTTAGATTTGAGATGCACAAGTAGGTCTTACATGTTGTGGATTAAATCTTCTGATTGTAGTTTAAGGTAACCCTGAATAAGGTAGTTAATAAGGACTATTTCTAGAAGTGATTTTGAAGTATATGACTTGGCACTTGTAGTCAATAAAGAATTTGTTCCTTTAATAGTTGAAGTATGATGCCACTTGGCCCCTTGTAGTATTAGTCAGATGTATGTGTGGTCGCACCCAAAAACTCATGTAGATATGTCTCAATGATTTTTGGTAATCTTGATTAATTACATATACGAGAAACAGAATCGTTAAATAATAAAATAACTTTAATCCATATCCATTTTTAACACGGTATCAAAAACAAAGGGATTGTAAATACATAAATCATTTATCCGTGACTTTATGAAACCACACCGGATATTTCTGGGAGCATTAGCGTCTTGCTAGACGCTTACCAATGTTATTATATTATTTGGTACATGTCTAAGTGGGAGCTGTTGGATTATGTCCATGTAAAATAATATATGTTTTGGAATTTTATTCGAGCCTACAAGGACGCACGCATTAATACGTAAAACAATTATAGTAAATATATTAAATGTAATATATTTAGTGATAAAGTTTAAATGAGCGTTAAATATCAATAAATATTTAATGGGAGTTATATTAGTCATTAATAGTTAAAAGAAGGACTAATATGTAATTATAGAGAAAAGGAAAGTATGAAATTATTTCTTTTTTCACTTAGCCAATTATTTCCTAATCTTAAGAGGAGGTGAAATTACCTAACTTGCAAGCCAAGTTATGTAGGCTATATAAGGAGGCTTAGGGTGTTTAGTTTTCTCATAACTTGAAAATCAAATCCCTAAAATCCCTTACTTGTTCTCCTCCCCTCTTTGGTGCGATCAACCAAAAAATACCCACAAGGGTTTTTTTATGCTTTGTGTTTGGTTTAATCCATAAGAAACCACATAGGGTTTTGTACTTGTTGATTGTCAAGATTCAGGGTTCGTTTGCTTATCACTACTAGTACTAGCATACTTAATTGTTTGCTAAGAACGTATTATGCGTGTCGAAGTAGAGAGATCTTACTTTAGATCTTGGATGGTTTTCGCGTGGTATTTAAATTATACACACACGTATATTCAAGACCGTGTATTCGTTAATTACTAAAAGGTACACGTTCTTGATCCCTTTGTTAATTACATATTCTATATATGTTTATGTTTACCGCTGCGTACTCATGTTAATTAAAGGTTAATTGTTGTAAAAAAGTCCAACAGTGAACTTCATTCTTGTTTCTAGAAATTCTTAAAAATGTTTTGACTAATGCTCTGATACATTTCATTATGAACTGTTTTTCCAAGTTTTCATTTCAAACAGACATAACCCTCCCTTTGTGAATTCACCCTTGAATGATTTTATGAAAAAACTTAGTATTCCTATCACCATCCTTTAACCATTCTATTTTAGCTTTATGAAATAGAAGATTAATCTTATCCTTCATTACATCATTATAATCTTTCAACACCCACAACTGTTAGAAGATATCATTTCATCACCATGAACACAAAAAAAGAGAAAAGATTTAAGAGAGAGAAAGAACTAGAGAGAGAAATAAAAAAAAGAAAAATGGTTACTTGCTAAAAGAGAAAATGAGAAACAACTCTATCTCATACTTGGAGAGGGCTTTATATAGTTACAAGGGTTAGACAATCCTTGTGGGCTTTGTCTTTGGGCCGGACCTAAATGGAATGGGCTTAAGCCGACAACTAGGCCCATTTAGCTTAAATAATTTCCCCGTAAACTATATTTACTTTATAGGGGCTCGGGGAATAATAATGATCATCACTTTACTAAAAACATGACTAACAATCTCCCCTTAAGGGGTGGTCATTCAATTGTGTATCCTTCTTGTGACGTCTTGAGTATTGGAGCCTTGTATTCTTGGGAATTCTTTTGAAGTTCCTTTTGCATGCATGTGATCTTGGATCTTGATCTTTGACTTGATATTCTTTGACTTGATATTCTTTGACAAAATACTGATATCATGGTCTTTGGCCTTTATTTGTCTTGACTACTGAGATCTTAAAATCTTTATCCTTGAATCTTTATGCCTCCTTGCGATCTTGTGTCTCCACCCTCATGCTCAAGGTCTTGAAAGCTAGCTAACAATCTCTCTCAACATTTCTTTTAAGGAAGTGCTTATACATCAGAGATTGCGGAAGACTTTAACACATGTACTTGATCTTTCATCATGTATTTATCTTTGTCGATTGAGTATGAGGTGGTGAATCTTGACTTAGCTGGAATGAGGTTGTAACGCCATCACTTATACCTGAAAGTTAATGTTAGTGATAAACAGTAGATATAGACGAATATGGCTTTGTCATTCGTCTTGAGTTTGGTTACATTAACCTCCGGTTCCGTGAAGACCATTTTACAGTATAAATACTATACATGTGATCAGGTAGGCTCAATTTAGAAGCGCCTCCTTGACAGGGTTTCCAGCTCAAAGTGTTGGATCCTCTAACGCAGATGCACTAGATTCACCGTACTTGCTTGTTCTCATTATCAGAATTTCTCAAAGCAGACAACACGATAAGAGTAAATCAGATAGTTACTATCTTTCTGATTGAGTCATCAATTCATATACTAGAACAAGTTTGGTTCATATAGAATCGCACCATCGTTGCTTTCCAGTTGACACAAGCTTGATTCATTTAGAATCTCGCAAGTCACCTACCAAGAGCTTGTTTGATGATGGCTCAAGCAGGATTTCCATTCATCACTGTGAATACTAAAGACTATCACTCTGAATGTTCTGGCAATTATCACAAGGATAATGCGTAGGACTTTTTCATACCAAATGTTGTATAATGTTGTACAACATTTTGTATATTGGAATTTGTGTCCTAGTGAGATTTTTGATAGATCTCGTTGGCTCTAGACTCTATAAGTGCACTTTTGTTATTTGGTAATCAGAGGCTGGAGCGGACTGCCACCTTTTCAATATCAACGATCTCGGAATGAGAAAGCCGATAGAAACATGTGTGTTCTTCATGAGGACAATGAAAAGAAATCCTTTTTTGAGAGATTTGAGTAGCTAGGGAAAGGTTTTGCATTGCTCACTAGGTCCCATGATGTCATTCTTCAATATTCATAATCATCTTTGTGATTATCGATTGAATTATGTATTGACCCAGTTTCTGCCTAGCGGTTGTATGGAGGGCTTCTTTCTTTTCACCCTTTATCCTTACAATTCTTTTTCATTCTTTAACCCCTTCAATGTTATTCCAACGCGTCCTCATTATCACCATGTTAGGTTTGTTCTGGTGATCCATGCCTTGGATAACATTCTTCCCAATCTCACTTTTCTCCTTTTTCAATCATACCTAAGGAATTATATTCTATCGTTGGAGTTGTCCCTAGGAGAATCTCCAAGGTTCTGGTGATATGGAAACAAAATTCCTAACCTTAACCGCCTTATACACCGTAGGGAAAACAACAGTTCGGTTCGGTCTTTGGTATTTCTATAGTAGCCATAAAATCATTGAAAAAATTAGTCAACGTGTTCGAGAAATCATTTATAACACATTGGGAGTTTTCTATATCACCAAAAAGCTCCCCTACACATATGCACCATATTATGAAAGAGTTTTGCACATGATAGGTTTGGGAACACACTTATAGATTAAAGATCGTATCCATATTAAGCATATTGATCATATTTTAACACTATTTACACTCAAAATTGCAATGTCTGTGACCAATTTTTGGACAAAATTAGTGAATTAAAAACAAGTTAATGTCCAGAATTCACATGAGCCTAACTAGGTATGGGGAGAACAGGAACGCATGCTGAATGAACAATATTATTATACTCCCCTTCAATAATAGAATAGAGTGAAAACTTTAGAGTGAAAGTTTGTTGAGCATATAATTTTGAAATAATTTAAGAAATTTTCTTTTTGAAAATATCTTAAAAAATTATGCGCAACAAAAAATGATGACAGATGTATCTTATTAATTATCATTTCCTTAGTACTTCTCTTGAGCATTCAAAACTTTGAATGTTTATATGACTTTGCACAAGACCGAGAAGATATGAACTTCTTGTTGTTGAGGATAAATGTACATAAATGAACATTTTCCTTTCTTTAGAGACCAAGTCCTAAGCTGACATTTACTTAGAAGTCGTAGAGAAAATTTTAAAGAGACATGTTTTGAAAGCTTTTGAAACTCTCGCTCGAACTTCATTTACACACATGTGTCAATATTAATCAACATTTCTAGGTGCATAAATGTTATCGATTGTCGAGAGACCATTTTTTTCATAAACATAAATCTCGGTGTAATTTCACCGTCTTCACCATCATAATTCATCCGGATAATTTTTTCTTTCAACACTTCATCTTCGGACATAATACATAATCGCGAAAGTAGCAAAATACACGAGCTACATATTTTCCCATTGCATTGTGCAATTTCCCGACCTAACCGAAGATAGAAAATTTCACTTTGACACAGGAAATACAAAACTTTACACAAAAGCAACTAGCAACTTTGATTAAATAGGCTTAATCTACAGGGTAGGCTAAGGTGTAAAGGTGTAACAAAATAGACATTTGGTGTGAAAAAGACAAGAATGGCTCAACAGGTTTTTCAAGGGGATCTTACTCTTATAGTGAGAGTAAGCAAAGGGTTACACGAGGTTTAACTAACCAGTGTAGTTAGTTAATTTTACAACATGTAGGCTTTTTGGTGTATTCCTAGAATTTTACCAGTTAAACATGTTACTCCATCTAAGTCCATAGTACTCATCATTGTGGTCGATATACCAAGCCAAGTTCTAAAGTCCACTACATCACCGACACACTCATAATTTTGTGGAATTTTTAGTAAACTTTTGGAAACAAAATATGCTTAGTTCTCACAGTTTATCATTAAGGGTTATAGTGCGCGAGGTCATGTAACGAGTAATTTTTACAAATGTTATGCTATTTTTTTAAATTTGGCATAATTTAAGCATATAGCATATTATTTGTAAAATAAAGGACAAGTAGGCTTTCTAATTCTCCATCCCCCACTTAAATTATACAACGTCCTCATTGTATAGATAAATAAATTAAAGAAAATGGGAAATAGAATTAGAACGAGGAACTCCCCTGATATGTTGCTTGGGATGATTCTCCAATTTGAGTTCTTGAGCAAAAGTGCGTTGACGAGGCGTCATAATTGCCCGTACGAGTTCAACACACGTCTTTTTCAGAGTATACCATATCGTCGATTTCTTTACAGCAAGGTCCTGCATAAAAGTTTAGAAGATAAAAGTGCAATTCATATCTCGGTTATACAATAGTTACAATGCAGAAAAGTAAACACACATGCTGTACAGGTAGTCAATACGCCGTATCCCAAACCCAAGGATACGTCGTATTGCATCCTGTAAAAACAAATGGTTTAAATTTTTGCAGGAAATTAAATGCAGAAAATAAAGACTGATAACGTCCAGACCGGTTCTGTTATCCCAAAACTTTAACCCATTTCACAACAATAAGCTATACCAATAAGCAAAAAGCTAGAAAGATAGAAAGAAAAGTTGGAAGATTTATTAGAGAGAAACTAGAGAGGTGGAAGATTACACACACACACAAACTATGCAAATGGTAACCAACACCCTCTCCATGTGTGGAGAGGGTCCTTTTATACCCAATGCCAACTAGTAGGCGTATGGGCTTTCTACATGGGCCGGGCTTGGCATATCTTGGGCTTTGAGCCCGAAACACGGACAATATTAGATTACAAACCAAGCCCGTTGAACCCGACTAGCCTATTACAATACAAGACCTAGTTTGACTTTGTAAGACCGATAACATTCTTGTTTGACTTAATATAATTAAGGCTAACAATCTCCCCCAATGTTGAGGTCTCTTTCTTCAAACTCCTCCGTACCACCGATGACGTTGAAGATATGACTTTTGACGTTTATGCTTTGCCTTGTTTTGGTCTTGTCTTGTTTGTAATGGCTTTGTTCATTCATGCTTTGTGATCTTGATCTTGAGCCTTTATCTTTTGACTTTAAGTTCTTGAGATCATAGCCCATTCTTAGTGTTTTCATCCATGTTCCAATGGTCTTTGAATTTGGATCCCAATCATTCTAGAAATTCAAGATAATCTGTCCCGTTGTCCAAGTCATATGGGATTTTACTATGGCAAGTATGGGATAATGGATAATATTTATGAAAAAAAATTCTTACTTAATTCTTTCCAAGTAGTGACTGTATCTTTTATTTCAATATCCCACCATTCACTTGCACGTCCATTAAGTGAAATTGGAAATACGTGCAACCGAAGTTGATCTTTATCGGCATTAGGGTTTTTAATCCATTCTGATATTTCTAGTACTTTTGTAATGTGGTTGGCAATACCGGCTTCGTCTATTTCATTGAAGGCATTATCTTGTAGTATTTTTACAAATTCGTACCCAATCTCAATCGTGGTTTCCATGTTGAGCTTTCGTGTTGCGCTGTCCGAATCATAAGTGATTCGAATGTTATTTTCGGATGTAAGTTTCGTCATGGTTCATGTCTTAATTTTCCTGAGAACAAGAATAAATGTTCAGTTGGAGGTGCCCTCAGGGAAGAGAACACATAAAACATGAAATCAAATACGAAAAATCGCAACGGTTACTGTATCAGGTGATTGATACGCCGTATTCAATTGATTTGAATACGCCATATAGATCTGTTGATGGTCAGTACGCCGCATTGAGTTTACATAATATGTTGTATTGTTTGTAAGGACAGGTATGTCGTTTAGACTACAATAATCAATACGATGTTTGAGTAGTTGTTTGAGTAAGAAGGTTTGGTTACGTAGTATCCAACTGGTGGATACGCGTAATCAGTTGATCTACCTGACAGAGTAATTTAAAAACAATTAAATAATGCTGGGAATTTAAACACAAAAATTTATCACGGCAATGCAATTATATTACAAACCAAGATTAAATTATGCTAATTAAATTTTTCTTGACTAAGGATTAGAATATAATAAAATTAAAGGTTAAAACTTTTCACTCCCCCTGGACATTACAGCGGCGCCAAAAAACTTGATGTGCTGTCGTGTGATCAGGGTCTCAATGTATTGATTACCATGGGTTTTTTAATTTTTATTTAGCCGACTTTACTCCAAAAACATCACTTTATCCGGCAGTGTACCTAATCGGGTGGGAGTTTCAGGTTAAGTAGGTATCGTAACACTAAGATGAGCAGACGGTCGTCTAACCCTTATATTCTATCTGTATTTTAATTAATCTAGTTAATTCTAATTACTTGTTAAACCTATGTTAAACCTATGTTAAACCTAGTTCTAATGATAATGGGGGGTTTTCAGCCTGAGAGACTGGCACAGGTTTTATGGTGACAATAATCAATCTAAAACATAATAAACATGTAAGAAGACAATCAGAAGATAAAAGAGCAGTACACGCCAAATGATAAAAAACTGTATTAGCCATATTAAATCTGATTAAATGCTGGTTTGTTTGTTTAGTGCAATGATTCTTATCTCGAAGCGGCATATCATTCTTAAGACTTAGGCGGGACATCATCCTAAGACCTAGACACGTTGAATCGTGTCACAATTAACGTATCCGCATAAAGCATCCTTTTAGTTTAATTATAATCTATCTAGGGATTAAAGCAATGGTGATCTTATTAAACCCTAGCCCATCGGGACTTTACCCACTTACTGTTTGACGGTATTTTATATACTGGTAGTTCACTATTCAAGTCTTTACCAGTTAATTAAGAACATACTGGTTGAAGCATACGGGTCACCTACTAGTCTAACTAAGCTCATAATTTAAAGGCAAAGATAGAACATTATTCGTGATCCTATTGGTCTAGTAATATAAAACACTATATGGAGAGCTATCCCAGTATCTAGATTACTTGTTAGGTATCACTATACCCATTTGAATGATAGGTCACATATTCAAACACGTAGACAAGTATTAGGTGATAAACATAATTAAACAATCAACGATAAATTAAGCAATCAGATTTAAAGTCAAAGATAGAACATTATTTGTGATCCCATTGGTCCAGTAATATAAAACATAATATGGAGAGCTATTCCAGTATCTATATTACTTGTTAGGTATCACTAGACCCAGTTGAATGATAGGTCGCATATTCAAACACGTAGACAAGTATTAGATGATAAACATAATTGAACAATCAATGATAAATTAAGCAACCGGATTAAAACAAACCAAACATTAAATATTCATTAAGATGGCTAATACCCGAGGGTATTAGCCAATAACCATTGTGATTATACAAGCGTGATCAAATAACCAAGGTAAACTAAACATTTTTTCCGAACGATACCAAAAATTAAATGATTACAAGAGTATAGGAATTACACGGTGTCTTCTATGGAATCGTGATCGATGCT